>JAHTLZ010000129.1:2119249-2142087 GCA_023846285.1 Phrynocephalus versicolor | reverse complement strand
ATAAATAAATAAATAAATAAATAAATAAATAAATAAATAAATAAATACCTCCCCCATCCATATCAATTGCCCAATTCTGGATGAAGACTAAACAATTCACCAAGCACATCTCTTAATCTTAAATTTGGCTGGAGCTCATTCCGTCTTAATATTTGATTAGCTATGCAGATTGGTTGTGTCTTGGAAATGCTCTCATCATTGTATGTTAATCAAAGCACATGAGCACGTGGTGGTGCGTTCCTTGAACTTCACTATATCTGGCTAAGAAGCACAGACTGCTGAAAATGTTCTAACTTTTGCCACTACAGAGTATCACTTTTCTCAAACCTTCTGCCAGTTGTCTCCTGCAGCTAACACAACAGCATCATGAATCCTTTATGGGTTTTGACAGCTAAGCCTGAAGACTCCCTGAGTGTTGCATATTTGCTCAAAAAGCCTGTTCTTTTGCAAGCCGTACAGCTGTTCTTTAACTGCTTCCTGGCATGCATCAGGATTCCAGTGTGGAGGCAAGGTCTTAGCAGGACTCTGCCTGGTTTAAAGAGAAAATGCTGCTGTGCTAGATTGTTAGCTTATATGCCTAGACGCCCTAAGCGCAAGCAATCTCACCTGATTTCGGAAGCTACACAGGGTCGGTCATGGTTAGTACTTGGATGGGAGACCACCAGGGAATACCAGGTGCTGTAGGTGTCTGGAGTAGGAACTGACAAGCCACTCTAGTATTCGTGCCAAGAAAACTCCATAGACATGGAGTCATGAAGAGTCGGTCACAACTATAACAACACAACACACCACAACACACCACACACACACACACACACACACACACACACATTCCTAGAGCTTTCTTACTTGGCCATGCTGGGAAAGCAGCTGGTGCAGTTATATTGTCCTCTTTCTTTCTGTTGATATAACTCTCTGTCTAAACTTTGTTCTGGGCAGGATGTTCTGAAGCAATTGTCTGAGATGGAGTGATGGAATTGAATGTTTCTCTTTCTGGCTGCTGAACATCCCTATAAATTATAGATGGGAATCATATGAACCACAGCACCATATTTTATGTTTATGTAGTAAGTTGACATGTGTTTGTACCCTATGGAGAACTTTAGAAACTGTCCCTCTTCTCTCACACCATGCAACACTTTCAAAAAGCCCACAATAAACCACAAAAGTAGAGCTGGAGATCAGCAGAGGGGTGTGTGTCCTGTGGACTGTGTTGTGAATCAAACCACATTGGAAGGAGAGCCCAGTTCAAAAACAATCTGAGGTCTCCATGTGATCATTGAGCCCAAATAAGAGCATAAATAACTGGACATGTATAGTCCTGAGGAAAGAAGACTAAGGGGAGATAGATATAATACCACTTTTAAAATATTTGAAAGGCTGTAATACAGAGGAGAAGCAGAATCTACTCTTGATCAGCCCAGAAGGTGTGACATGCAACAATGGGCTCAAGTTACAGGAAGCCCAGATTTGGGTTGAATATCAGGGAAAACATCCTAACTGTTAGTGCCGTGTGGCAATGGAACCAAGTACCTTGGGAGGTGGTGAGTTCTCCAACACTGGAGACATTCAAGAGAAATTTAGACAGCCCTTGGCAGATATCCTTTGATCTGGATTCCTGACTGCGTAGGGGGCTGCACCTGACCTTGTAGGCCCCTTCTAACTTCATGATTTTATGATTCTAAGATCACCTCTGATTTAAACTAGGCGCCTTCTAGAATCCCTGCTGGTTCTGCTTTGACGATAGGCTATTTGAGGCCAAAAGCTGACACAGGTTGGCTCAATCCCTTCCTTGGTGAAAGGCTGCCTAGCTGTAGCCCCAATAGAGCAGCTGACTCTTCTTTTCCTCGTTTTTCCATATTATATTCCATATTATAAACCCTTGACATCTTTTCAAATGCCACAACATTCATTCTGCTCCACTGCTTTCTAGCCACAGACAATATGGTCTGACTCACTGGTAACATTGTCCTTGCAAACATGATCATGTCAGAGAGTAAAGCATATAACGTTTGTTTGTATCTAGAGGTACAGCACCACCTACTGCCTGAGGTGTAGTCTTGCAGTTCTTTTGCTTTGGTGCTTGATAAGCAGCAGCCATAAGGCAATGTGGCTGCTCTACTGTTTTTGGAAAGATTGAGGGGCAGTGGTCAAAGAAGCCTTTAGAAAAAATGGATGAGAGAAGGTTTAGTTCTCTGGGTTGGCTAATTTAATCTAAACTGGGTTCAGAGGATCTTCTCTAGGACATTAATTTTCTTCTACAGTGGACCCTCGTATAACAAACATTTTGTATAACATAAAAACTGTACAACATAAAAAATTCTGGAGATAGGGAAAATGTGCTTAACAGAATAGCCTATGGGGCGAATCCATACAACATAAAAATGGTTGCGATTAGGGATTACTCTGTTTTCATGCATTCCTATGGGAAATATGTATAAAGGAAAATTTGCTTAACATAATTTCATTTGGAACGAATTAATTCTTTCATACAAGTTACCACGGTACTTGTTTATTTATATGTCTGTTTTATATAAGCCATTGACAGATAATTTCATATCTGCTGCAGAAGCAGGGGCACAAAGGTGGGGTGGTTGACGGTGCCAGGCCAGTTGCTTCTTTGTTCTTAATTAGCAGGAGCCCTTTCAGTTGTTGCTCTATCCCTGCCCCTGCTTTTTCTGTAGTGCCATCTCTTCACCTTCTGACCATGTCAATCCATCTTCCTCCTTCTCTCCACTGTTTCTATTCCACCTTCCTTTTCTGTTTGCCTCTGCTTCCTTTTTATCTTCTTTCTTAATGTGCTTTATCCTCCCCTCAGCCCACTCCTCATTTTCTTTGACCAGTTACCTCAGCTCTCTGGCTCCTGTCTTTCGGATATTTTCTTCAGAAGGTGAGTTACGATACATCTGACAGGACTTCAGGAAAATGAAAGCTTGCAGCTGGGTCCTGATGATTGGTGGAGCAACATTGCACTTCTATGGATCAAATTAGATGTTTTTGAGAATACAACTAAATATTGTGCTGTGTTTACACATCCCAAATGTTTCTCCTGTTTCCGTCATTGATCTTGGGTTATTTGGGGGGGGGGTTAGACGATGTACGTTCTACTCTTCATTCTCCTCCCCCTCATAGAATGCTGTATTTGTGGCAAATCCTTCCAGGCAGGGACTTAGTATGTTTTTAATCCCACATTTTGCTCTGCATTACTTCTAGTTTTGGGTTCTGTGCAAACCCATGGCCCCACAACATTTCTTTTTATGCTGCCCTTACAGACCTCTCTTTGACTACCTGCTAATATTTTTACCCCCATTCTTCTTCTCTTTTTTACATTTACTGAGCACTGTGTTTACTCCTCCTTATTATGCCAGCGGATGACTTGTGTTCAGTTTTCTGGTGAGGATGTAGTGGACAGAGTGGGGAGAAAGTGAAAGGTGGATAAATGAAAACAAGAAAGGATCCTAATGATTTCATCGGATTTGGCAGAGAGGGGTATTGCAAAACCTCCAATAAAGTACTGACCCTCATTGAGGCCCACAGACTGCACCAGAAAAATCAGAGAAGGTAGGAGAGAAGAGGGAACAGGGCAGCTTGAAACACAAGAGATTTCTAGCCCCACCAGCCCTAATGGTTCTTAGTGACTAGAGATGGGCACGAAATGAACTTTTGGTCCATTTCCTCTAAGGAAAACGAAACAAAACAAAATGCTCCTCGGGCATCCAGAATTTTTTTTTAAAAAAAAATCCCGACATGCCCACGTTACAGCCGGTAGGCGGGCCATGAGGTCAGTAGTTTTAAAAAATAAAACAATAACATAAAATAAAAAATTTTAAACTTTTAAAAAACCAATCTGGCCGGTGGGCGCGGAACCAGCCCACGAACACTGGACCCAACCTGTGGGCCGGCAGAACAAAAAAAAAAAAATTAAACATTTTTAAAATGTTAAAAATTATTTTAAAACCCCTATCTGACCCACGGGCAGCGGAATCAGCCTGCGAGCCGCTGGCCCACAATACAGCTGGTAGGCGGGCCACATGGTTGGCAATTTACAAAAAATAAATAAAATGAAATGAAAATAATAATAAAAAACCTGATCTGGTTCGTGGGCTGCCAAACCGGCCTGCGGGCTGGCAGGATTAAAACATAAAAATAAATAAAAATAATAATAATAAACCCGACCTGTGTGGTTCAAAAGAAAAAAAAGGAAAAAGAAAACGAACCCGAACTAAACGAATTATAAAACAATTTTTAAAATAAAAATTTGTTTCATAATTAACGAAACGGGGTGGGGGGTGACTAATAGGGCGGTGGTAGATTCCAACTACCATGTTCCTTTGGTTTTTCCTCTCAACTACATGGATCCAGATGCTTTCAGTGGGGCAGCCAATCTCCTCCTCTATTTCTGTGCACAAATGTGTGTGTGTTTGATGTATAAAACAACTCCACCTCCCTTTCTGTTCTTTCTGTTCTTTTTGAACAATTGCTGTATTCCAGTCATGGGAGTCAACCCACCAAGCATCAGTTATCCCTATCAAGTCCTATTCACTCTCCTGAACTCAAGAGTTCTTCCCGAACAGATCAGGGCTACAGGGCAGTGGGAGAAGGACTGAACTTTTTTTTCTGTCCCGTTTTCCCCTATCTAGGTCCTACATAAAGTTACTGTGTGCCACTTGGAGGGGACATGACATATCTAAAGATGGGTGTGTACTGGTTCTCAGATTAGAGAAAAGGCATGTAGGGACTAGTCAACCATCCCTGCCCCATCTCTTCACCCACTCGTCTAATTTTTCTCACCCTTCCTCCCCTGCTGGTTGTTTTTGTTTGTGATTTTTTTTTGAGAGCTCTCATCACCAGCTTATAAATATCACCTTCCTACTAACATATGTTACATCTACAGATTAAATATGCACTTTTAATTTATGTTGTGTCTGGTTATTGCAATTTTGCATTATTTCTTCTTGATGTAAAACTTAAATCAGATTTAGTAGAGAAAAGCTGGCCATTTTGACCACAGATCTGATCCATCTTATGTCAGTGTGGAAGAAATTGGCCAGCTTAGATCTGGAAGCTAGGCTTTTAGCTCTGATTGTGTGTTGTATCGTTACAGTCATGACCAACTCTTCGTGACTCCATGTCCATGGAGTTTTCTTGGCAGGAATACTGGAGTGGTTTGCCAGTTCCTACTCCAGGCGCCTACAGCACCTGGTATTCCCTGGTGGTCTCCCATCCTAGTACGAACCAGGGCCGACCCTGCTTAGCTTCTGAAATCAGGCGAGATCGGATGTGCTTAGGGCATCTGATTAAGGCCCTTTATTCGACCATGCAACTGAAAGTCTGTACAGGTGTAAATGGCTGTCTTTCTAAGAAAATACCTACCTACAAGGGTGTTAGACCTATTGAGTAAAACAGCCCACTGGTAGATGAACCATAGACTTTTGTATCTGCTTCAGAGTGCTAATACTCAAGCTGTCCAAATTATAGCAAAATTTATATTCAAGACAGCGGACCCAACTACATTGAACAAATAAGAGTTTCCTGCAGGGGTGATTCACTTGACTAAAATACGTTGATGATGTTTCTAAGTTTTAGCATTTGTATTGTATTTTTGACATTTCATTGTGTATTTATGTGGTTTTGTAGTTTATTTTGATATGGCTGAAATGGCTAATCAATAAACTAAACTTGTTATGTCCCAAATCCACAACCCAATGAAAAAGGATTGGCTGCCAAATTCTCCCGGTGGTATTTGAAACTGGTTTAAAACTATTTCTCCCCTCTTCTCTTCAGAAGGATAAGGAAGCATCTTGTTGCCTGGGAAAATTGAAAACCTGCAGACACCAATGATTTGAAGTCACCTGTGCATGCAGATTAGTGAATATTATAACTTTACTCTGTTTGATGTATGATCTTGACATTCTGCTTTATGTGAGACTATGTAACTTGAAATCTATCAGAAGCAGGACCACTCCAACAAAATATATTGGCATGCTTCTCTTATGTTTCCTTAAAAGATTTAGTCAGAATTGGAAACATTCCTTTTCATGAACCGTGACTCTGGCAGTTGTCCAACAAAGTAACACTTCTGACTTCTGGGGATGTAATACATTGCTACAAGATGCCATGATGACCAATAACTTTGATAGTTTTAAGAAAGTATTACACAGGTTCGCTGAAGTTTGAATTTAGGTTGGGTTGGGTGCACTTAAGATAGGTATTAACATAATTAAAGTTTGAAGTGTAGAACAAATATCTTGATGATTATTGATTTACCACATTATGCTTTTGTGTGTGCCCATTATCGATATTTGTGCACGTGGGTCTACTAAGAGGACAACTTCCACTCCAGTGTGCACCCCAAACCTGCTCCTGCTTAAAAGAAGTTTCAGACAGATGCCTGTTGATGACACATCTTCCCTTTTTGTGCCTTTTCTAGAGTGATGTTCTGCAACAGCGTTCATGATGCTCAGCCTTGGCCCATGCTCCATCAGCGCTCATGTTCTTTCTGAGGCTGGTTCTTTCCCTGCTGGGGGATCCACTGAACTGGACAGCAACCCCCAGAGATGTGCCCTGGCCCTGCCAGAAGAAGAGGCATGGCGGAAGCACCAGCTGGGCTTCATGTACTCCACTCAGTCTTGCAACTTGCTGGAGCCAGATACCTCGACCGATCCTCTTGTCTCACGGACGGCCAGCTTTGATGCCCTCTATGAACTACACTCACAGGAAAGAGATTCTAGTTTGGGTCTGGATGGGAGCAGCACCTTTGATGTGGGGCAGAGCCAGCTCATCCCCGTCAGTCCTGAAGTCATCAAGCGCCGGCGAGGTGGTCTCATTGAACAGCGGGATATCATCAAGGCCCATGAAGCGCATAAGATGCAGAGCACACCACAGGCCAGGCGGAAGGAGTGGGAGTAAGTACAGGACCTGGTTAAAAGCATATCTCCATCCTCTTGAATGGGCAGGGGAGGTAGTACTCTGTGTCCTCTCCATTCCCCAGGTGAGATTACTTTGGTCTTGGGAAAGTTAACTCATTTACATGAGAACTCACAGGATCCCCAGTGGCCTTGAAGGTCGAAGGACTTTGAGAGTTGCAGTCCAAAAAAGTAACTTTCCCAAGATCTGTGCTTGATTGGAAGAGACTCAGAGCAGGTACTTCCAATATGCTCTTTGCAAGATTCTGCCCTGTGTATATTTTAATATTCTCTCCACCAATAGTATTCTGGCTTTGCTTTTGTGATACTATTGCTAGTGAATGGTGATATGATACTTCTTGATTTGTGTTCATATTTATATATGAACTGCAGGTCAGTCTCTGACATTTCCAGATCGGACTGAGAAAAACTGCTGAGAGAGGTTTTGAAGAGCTGCTGACAGTCAGTGTAGACAATAGATAGACCAATGGTTCAACCTGGTATGATTCTTAAGAATCTTATTTCAGTTCACTGTTTAACCCTTTGCATTTTTCAATTGGAATGTGTTTTACTGATGCTGGTAATTATGGATGGAATTTGGGGAATTAACAAACTTCCAGTCCCTTAAGTCTGTGGGAACCTGCCCGGCTGAATTACAGCACTGGATACCCTCAAGACAGTGAGAGGTAGAGCAGTCCCTCCATGCTGTTGCCTCAAATCATTAGAAAGATGCCCTGCTGCGTGGTGGGAGTTGTGAGGATTCCCTGTGTCTTGCAGAGGTCTTTGAAGGAACTAGTTTTGTTGGGGACTGCCCCTCTTGCCCCACCTCAGCCTCTCTATCTACATACACCCAAACTCAGGTCACTCGCAACCATCAGGCAGGGGCTCCATTCCTAGCATGCTGCCATTCTTCCCAGGATGCTGAATCTCTCCATTCCAAAACAAACTGCAAAATGTGTTCCAAACGTGATTGTATTTATGTTCAAGCCAAAATAACTTGGAGAGCTTTGGGCACAACACAGCCGGTCTATGGCAAGGGAAGGCAGTATCCTGCCTGCAGAGTGGGGAATCTCTACAAAATGTTGCAATGTGGACTGCTCCAGAGCTTGTAATGCTCTAATTCTTTCTCTCTCTCACACGTGCTCCTACTTGACTCTCTTTGTCCAATCCTGTACTCAGCTAGCATCCCACACGGACAGTCTTCACTGAGACGTGCTTTTTGGTCTCCCAGTTCTTAAAGCTATTATATTTTGTGTATTACAGTCTACTTCCTCAGATACATGGAGCATTAAATTACTCCAAAGATTTATGTATACATGGAGGGCGTGGTGGAGGGGTGGAGAGTATATGCAATGGCAGAAATAAGGTATAACTTCATCTTTAATGAGTTTTTAAGATGACATTGGCCACAATAATGATCAGTCAAACTGTATAGACTAGAAAAATGGTTGTGCTGAGGTAAAGATATGTTAAATAAAATAACTTTTTAGTTGTAGCTATATTGAAGGTTGAGGATGAATTTGGAATATTAATGTGTGTTGGGTACTAAGTGTCCCTGGGGATTTAACCATTCTGACAAGCTCTGGAATGTGTGAATATCGCTCTCTGCATCTCTCCCTATTATTTTGCCTCAGATTTTTCTATGTAATTCACTTCTAAAAGTGTGTGTGTGTGTGTGTGTGTGTGTGTGTGTGTGTGTGTGTGTGTGTCCATTTAGGGGAAATTCCTTTTTCCCTAAGAGTTTGTCGCATTTGCTTGCTTGCTTGTTAATGGCTCGAAAATGTCAGGCCCTTGTTTGTTTGCAAAGAAAGGAGTGGGTGGTTTTTTGTTTCTCTCTTTTTGTTAATTCTTCAACTCTTTGGCTTCTCTGGATCCCCCTGATGCCTCCCTCTGGCATGCGAATTATACCATTGTAGCATCACACTAAATGAATCAAGTGTACAATATGGAGGATAAATACATAACTTTCATTTGTAAATTTCTGAAAGCTTAAAGAATAATCTTTGGATGATAAAAAAGCACCCCAGACAATGTTGTTATAATTAAGACGATGCTAAGAACGACAGTAATAGCAACAATATAACACACCAAATTCAGAATAATGGAAGATAAATGGGGTAATATATGAAGTACAGATACTATTTACAACCACTGAAACAAGCCTCAGAAAAAAGGAGGATTATTTCAATGGTGGCAAAGCATGATATGGAAAATAACAGGAGTAAACTATATTTACAGTATGTTGTTAATTTATGTATATTGTTGGAAGGGGTGGCAATTAAAAGAAAACATCCAAAATTAAACTTCAAGCTGATTTCAAGCTAAACACACACATGCTATTTGAAATGGGGGTCCCTGGGGAGAGATAAATGAGGCAAGAGATAAATGGGACAACATTCAACAACACCCCCATATTCTTTCTTGAACATATACTTTCAGTAACGTTTCAGTGCTTTCAAATAAATAGCCCTGTGAGTCTGTGCAAGCATATTAGACAACAAGCAATCAAGCAAAGAAATAAAAAATAATACAACATGATACCTTGAAGACTAACTAATTTTAAGATGAGCTTTACAGAATCAAGTCCAATTCCTCAGACACAAGAATGAGATTATGTGAATTATATTTACACATTTAAACAGCAGGTATTTGTCCTACTCTTTTCCCCATGTTTCTACTCTTTCCAAACCATTGAGCTATCTAGCAGTTCTCTCGGTTGACATGATTAGATCTGTCTGTTGGCACAAGTAGGCACTGTACCTTGTTTGGTTGCCAGGACTTGTGTTCTTTTTATAGTGTTTTCACTCATTATTTTGCCTTGCTCTTGTTGTCTTGATGGTCTAGACTGGTCCTTTAGGGCAGCCATTCTCAACAGTGCAAGTCACTGGCACCTTTGAAGGGGGCCACAGACTAGAAAATGTGAACCATCCTTGAAAGGTATCTGTTTGTGTTTATATTTGTTGGCTATGTCAAGGTAGTATCACTGCTGATGATGTACAAAAGTGGAGTGTGGTGTGAGAACGAACCCTTCTCCTTTTTGCCTGCTTTCTGCTCCCTCTGACAAGGACTGCAACTGAAACAGAATTTGTAAATTGGATTTTTAACACTATTTTCACCTCCAACTTAGGGTTATAGACCAATATCAGCACTGCAGCACAGCACTCTTTCGCTGACAAACCTTAAAAGGGAGAATTTGAATACTGATGAAAGTGGTGGGAAGAGGTGGTGATAATGGCAGAGAAGGAGGAGGGAGGAGAGAGGGCTTGTGGTGTTTGGACACTTGAAATGCACCTTTCTAGGATAAGTAAACATTTCTGAGTGAATCAGGACGGTAATTTAAATGTCAGGGTGCAATATAGGGAAGTATGCATAACCCTGGGGCAAACATCTTTGTGGTGATATCCTCTGTGGAGATTTGAACTCTAAGCTTTCAAGAATGGTACTGCAAGGATTCTGGGAAGGGAAGGGTCTCAATCCTACAGACATTTATCACAGGTTGAGAAGACTCCTACCTGGTGCTGGTCCCTCCTGGACAGTCCTGTCTTCCTGGCTGCAGGGAGGGAGCGACCAGGGGAAAAAAAGCCGACCAGCCGTGCTACAGCTGGTAGAGGTGCCCATGGTCAGCAGTTAAAAATAATAATAATAAAAATAAAATAAAATAAAAGATCCGGCACGTGGGCCCTGGTACCGGCCGGCAAGCACCAGACCTGGCCAGCGGGCCATGGAATAGACCTGCGCTGGCAAAAGTTTTTTTTTTAAAAAAAAAAGCCAACCAGTTCGTGCTACAGCTGTAGTGTGGGCCATGTGGTTGGCAGTAAAAAATACAATAAAATACAATATAAATAAATAAATAAATAAATAAATAAATAAATAAATAAATAAATAAATAAATAAATAAATAAAGAGTGCCGACCCAGCCCCAGGGATGGCTGGGTTGCCATCCTAAAATAAAGAAAAAAAGTAAAAAAAAACCAGTGCCGACTCAGCCCTGGAGGTCGTATGGTCGGCACTTGAAAAAAAAATCAAATCAAATTTTAAAAAAATGAGTGCTAACTCGGCCCCATGGTTGGACAGTTATAATAATAATAAAAAAGAAGAGCCAACCCAGCCCCAAGGGCTGCACGGTCAGCGCTTGAAAAAAGGGGGGCACTGGCCCTAAGCCAGCACCTCAAAAAGTCCCTGCTACAGGGGCCAGGATCGCCCCACCGCCACCGCCACCCGGTAAGGATGATATGATGAATGATTATTGAAAATGATGAGGATGATGTGGATGATGAGGATGAGGATGCTGCCAGTCCAGTTTGTGCAGTTGTTGTCAATGTCCTTTTTTAATATTTTGAAAGTTTTTTTCCTATCCGCGCGCTGTCAGATGGAATAAATTGCACAAAACGGGGGGAAACGAATAACGATTCAAAATGAACCAACAAAATGAATTATTTGAAAAAACATTCATTAAAAATGAAACAAAACAAAACAAACCCTAAAACGAACTGAGCCAAAACAAATAGCCATTTCTTCGGTTCGTGCCCATCTGTAATTTTAACTAAACTACACATCGTAAACTAAAGCGAACACAAGATGGCGTCTATTCTGTCACATCCAACAAGCCAACCCTGTATATAGCACAGCATCATTTCATAATCTAAACATTTTCAAAAGTTTATAAACTCCCAAAATGGACAAATGGATTCACAATAATTTTCTGCAAGACACGTGAAATTAGAAGGCTGGAAAATGATACAAAAACATAGGTTTGTGAGTACCTTGGTGTATGAGCATTTCGGAAGATGAGCAAAATTTTTCATAAAAGTTTGCTATGCTCTATGAGCAATGTCTTGCAAAATGAGCACCACAGGATCTTGTTTTGCCATCTCCCTCTCTGCCACAACTGCAGCCATCACACCAGCAAGGGGGTGACAGAGAAGGCAACAGCAAGGGGGTGATGGCAGTGCATAGAATCATAGAATCATAGAGTTGGAAGAGAACTCAGGGGTCATCTAGTCCAACCCCCTGCCATGCAGGAACCCCCCCATCACAGGACTCCGGACAGATGGCCATCCAGCCTCTGTTTAAAAACCTCCAAAGAAGGAGACTCCACCACCCTCTGTGGCAGCATATTCCACTGCTGAACAGCTCTAACTGTTGTGAAGTTCTTCCTAATGTTTAAATTGAATCTATTTTCCTGTAGTTTGAGACAATTGCCCCATGTCCTAGTCTCTGTAGCCATGGAAAACAAACCTGTTCCCTCTTCAATGTGACATCCTTTCAAATATTTAAACATAGCTATCATATCCCATCTCAGTCTTCTTTTTGTAAGGCTAAACATTACCAGCTCCCTAAGCTGCTCCTTGTAAGACATTTCTTCCAGACCTTAAGTCATCTTGGCCACCCTCCTCTGGACCTGTTCAAGGTTGTCAACATCCTTTTTAAATTGAGGTGCACAGAACTGGTCACAGTACTCCAGGGGCATCCCTCCATCATGGCCTGGCTTGCCTCTTCCTCCTTCTTACTACAGCCCTTGCTGTGGAATTGACCTGGCCGCAGTCAATCCTTACCATGGAACAGATGGAGCCCGCAGCTGCAGAGGCCTCTGACACTCGCCGCACCAGTGGCAAAGGTCCCAGCCACAAATGCCTCTGGACCCAGTCACAAGCCTTTGGTCCTTGCCATGGCACCAACCGAGGCCCCGACTGCGGAGGCCTCTGGTCTTCACTAGGGATGGGCATATCTTTATGGAAGCAGTAGGTTATGAAACAAACCACACAAGTCCAGGTGGTCCTTGGAACTGGCAGATACATGCAGATCCAATTACTTTACCTTTCTCTGTCTTGTGCAGTGTTAACATCCAATGAGGAAGCATGCTGCAATGTCATCGTTCCTGCTTCGTGCTGCTGGCCAATCAGAGAGGGAGGCGGGATGATGCCTGTCCCTGCACATCTCCTGATTGGCCAGCATCACAGATCTACCACAGATGACATTGCAGCCATGCTTCCTTGTTGGATTTTAACCCTGTGCGAGTTAGAGAAAGGTAAAGCATTTGGATCTGTGTGTATCTGCAGGTTCCGAGGACCACCTGGGCTCACGTGGCTTGTTTTGTAACCTACTGGTTCTGAAATGAAATGCCCATCCCTAGTCCTCACTATGGCATCGTCAGAGGTCTTCGCCACAGAGACCTCCAGCCCTCACTGTAGCATCAGCGGCTCCAGCAGTGAGGGAGCAACGGCAGCACTCAGCAACTTTCCATTTATTCCTATGGGGAAATTTGTTTTGATATAAGAATATTTTGGTTTATGAGCATGTTTCCAGAATGAATTATGCTCATAAACCAAGGTGCTACTGTATAATTTCTCATCTAATAATTTCAGCAGCAGCAAACTGCAGTCTCTCCTCCAGCAATCCATATTAGCCATTTCAAGAGCCAAAAACAGCCAAGTGCCCTGAGTCTCAAATTACTGGGCCCGAGTTGCTCTGCCCTCACATGAAGTCTTGGGTTTCTAACAAACATAGATAGAAGACTTTTAGCTTTAATCCAGCAGCTACACTCCAATACTCATCTCAGGGTAAGACTGGGGGCAAACGGGCTCTTGTCAGAATCTATACCCACGGACAGAGGGGTCAGGCAAGGTTGTCTTCTGGCCCCTTTTCTGTTTAATTTCTATATTAATGATACTGTTCAAGAACTGAGTGGTCCAGTATTTCACCCCTCTTCTATAGCAGATGCTAAGATCTCTGCCCTTCTTTATGCAGATGACATTGCAATTATTTCTACAGCGCAAGTCGGCATGTGAAGACTTTTGGTTAAGCTGAGTAACTTTTGTACCAGAGAACATTTGTCCATTAACTACTCTAAAACCAAAGTAGTCGTCTTTGGGAGGAAAAGAACCAGACATAGGTGGACACTTGACAACAAACCTATTGAGCAGCTAAGAAACTTTAGATACCTTGGTCTTTATTTTAATGCCCTGCTCTCTTGGAAACATCATCTGAAGGCAACAGTTTTGAAAGCCTCCCACTCCACTCAATCCCTTTTGAGATTTTTTTCAACCCAAGGTGGTAAACTGGTTGCTCCTGCAGTTGAGGTGTTTTCAAGAAAGATAGTCCCCCAATTAACATATGGGACCGAAATCTGGGGGTATACTAAAATACCACACCTCGAGGTGGTTCAAAATTCTTTTATTCAATCTCTCCTTGCTGTACCCCGTGGCACACCCTCTGCATGTGTAAGAGCTGAAGTAGGGCTAACTCCTATTGAAACACACATACACATTGCCTTGGCAATGTACTGGTTGAAGCTGGCTGCCATGAGCAACTCCCGCTTGCCAAAGAAATGCTATATAGAACAACTGCAGCATCCCTTGCAGGAGTCCTGGGCAAAGCTTGTCAGACCCATATTACACCTTTATGGGATCAATACTGAATCTGTCCCCTCTTTTGTCTCCCCCAGTATCAAAAAATTGGTCAAAGACAAGATTTATTTATGCTCCAAATGGAAGGAATTGGCTGTGGTTTCACTATCGCCATTCTCCCTTTATTATCCTTTGTTTAAAACATCTTTCGGGCTGGAAAGCTATTTTCACAATTTAACCTCAGCTCCCTTGAGGAAAGCTTTCACAGCCCTGCGCTTTCAGACCATGCCTTCTGCTTTTTTAGAGGGGAGACGTGATAACATCCCTGTTTCGGACATACTTTGCCCTTGTGGCTCAGGTGAAGTCGACGACGTGCCCCATTACTTGCTCAGGTGCCCCCTTCACGACCAACCCAGAGGCAAATTTTTTGGTGGGATTATTAGTTCACTGGCCGACAGGTCCCCTGGAGCCCAACTTAGTATGCTTCTTGTTGGTACAGACAGGTTTGTTACACAGCAAGTTGCAAAGTTTGCGCTGGCAGCTATGAAAATCCAGGTCAACCTCTAACTTTGGGAGGACTATATTGCTCTGCAAGTGTCACACGGTTTTTTAAAAAGTTTTAATTATATTTGTCGCAGATGTAACCTTATAAGTTTTTTTCTTTTTTGTTAATCAAGATTGCGATGACCAATGGTTTTTAGCAATGAACTATTACCTACCTACCTTACCTTAAATCTTGGGAGATGGAAGACTGCCTGCTTGTGGGGGGGGCAGGGCTGTGGTGGCCCCCCCTTAGATTTCAAGGCTTCATCCTACTTAGCCTATACATATATCTGGCCTTTCCATTGCCAGTGACCCTGTGGGGGTGAAGGTGCCAAATTCTTAAATGATAATAATTTACAAAAGACACAGAGAAGGAGTCATGCCGTTGATGCACTGCTTAATACAGTTCTCCAATTAACACCCTGTCATCTTCTCTGATAAGATCATCTATCTTTCCTTGCTGAGGTGCATTTATTTTAGTATGTTGTGACTTGAGATTTTCTATACCAAGCAATGCAGTTTCACATACCAATTTAGAATTGCAGGATTTTGAGCTACTTAACGAATCACAGTTCACCAAACACAAATGTATTGTTACTAGAGGTGGGCACAAAACAGAAAACCTGTGGTTTGGCTTCGTCTGTTTCGGGGGGGGGGGTTGGTTTGGGTTGGGTTCAGGTTCATACAAATTTTTTAAAAATTCGTACAAACCTGAACTGATCTGAAGCGGTTTGGGTCCTTACCAGGCGGTGATGGCAGGGCAGTGGCAGTGGCAGTGGCTGATCCTGGCCCTTGCGTCAGGGGCTTTTTGAGGCACTGGCTTGGGGCCAGCCCCTCATTGTTTTTGTTTTCCTCCAAGCACCGACTGCATGGCCCCTGAGCCCGGGTCGGCACTTCTTTTTTTTAATTATTTTTTTCTTTATTTTTTGAGGGGGGCAGTTTAAAAGTCAGGATAGAGGACCCAAGGAGCAGCACCAGGCAGGTAGGAGATACTGCCGGCAAGCAAAACAAACCGAAACAAAATGGAAATTTCCGTTTCGTTTCGTTTCATTTCTCTTAGAGGAGGCAGTTTGTTATTCGTTTCTTTACATAATGAAACAAATAACAAAATGAACCAAAAGTTAATTTCGTGCCCATCTCTAATTGTTACATTTAAGGGAAAGGGCCTGATTCATCAGCCTGATGATTGTTGCCGGAGCGGATCCCTGAACAAAGGAATGATTGGGACCTCCACGTGGGAAGCGAGGGATCCAGGGGTCTGCCAGGAAATGTGGGGATGGAGGGGGGGCACCCGGACATGGAAATGAGCACCAGGAGGGGTCAGCTCCATTGGTGCACAGCGTGTTCCAAGGGGCTGTACCAGAGGAGTTAAAAAGGAGGCTGCAAGGAAAACAACCCCACTTTTCCCTCCTGGTCACCGAGCAGCCCCGCCCACCCTCCTTCTTTTCGCTGAATAGTGATTAAGTAACTGTATTCATAGTCACTATGATGATTGTTAGTATGTTTGTCACAACTGAAAGGTTTGGCGTTTTCTATAGGCATTGGGACGGATCCAGGCTCTAAAGCAAAAATTAAACCGTCTTAAAATGATTTATGACCTGTTGACAATGATTTATGACCTGTCTAAATGATTTATGACCAGTGACATTGAGTTATGACTTTGCCTCCGATGGGGGTGGACGCCCCCCTGGAACCTGTAAGTGGAGTGGAGGCTCAGGACACCGATAGGGTGGTCACCCTGGGGTGTCCCGTAGTGGCTGGGAGCACCCAAGGGATTGGGTGCTCTGTTGATGTGATGGATCCGACCCAATTGCCTAGCCAGAGTACTGCTTGCTGTATTATATAAAGTTGTGGCCTTATTACACCCCAAAACACCAGTGATGGTCATGTCTCTTCATTGTACAATCATGCCATTAAGGGGAGCTCAGCGGTAGGCAACAATTGCATTGTAACATTTATTTCTCATTAAACCACAATTGACCTCATGAACTTCCACTTTCACACTTCACGTTATAGCTGTTGCTGATGTTTTGACTTACATACTGTCCCATAGTGCTAGAGCATTCTCTGGAGGTTTATAACATATGTTATGCAAACAATAGCTTGGCTCTGATTGAGCTGGGTAATCATTTTACTGATTTCATTTCATGCCCAATCTTTCTCTTTTCCTAGCATTATTGCTCTTTCCAGTGAGTTTCGTGTTCAGTTTAGCATCTTAGTTGTTAGTGAAAGATTGCATTAGTTCTTATCCAGAAACCCTCATTTGTTTTTCTGGTGATTCACTATGTCCCTAAAGTTCTCCTCCAAACACCCTGCTTTCGTACTTTCTTTTTAAACCTTCATCAGTAATCATTTCAAGTCATTGCTGTTCTCTGGCAGTAATGTGGTATCATCTGCCAATCTTAAATGACTGATATTCTGCCACCAATTTACACTTCTTCTTCTGAATCCAATTTAGCTTTTTGAATGATATGATCTGCATAGAAATTGAGCAGATAGGGAGATAAAATGCAGCCTTTTCTTACACGTTTGCAAATTGGACACTGTTCTCTTTTTTCATATTCTGTCCTAACAGTAGCCTTTTGGCCATAATATGCCTCAGAATATTGCCATATTTAAAGTCTTCTTTCTTTCGGACTAGAACATATACTTACTGTGTCCATTCTATGGACCGTTTGTTTTTGTTTTTGTTTTCCATATCTGCTGGCATAATCTTGTTTGCATTTTAGATTAATTCTCTTTAGCCTGACATATCTAGCATCCTGTAGAACTCCAAGTGTTGTCTTTTTTCCCCATGTGCATTGAGAACACTTTTTACTCTACTTATTAAAATTGCAAGCCCTTCATCCAAGGATTCTTCTTTGAAGATATAGGTCATCTTTGCACTTTTATGTACTGCATGTCTTTGCACCTCAGTATATTGTTTCTATTCTCTCTTCATTTGTTTTCTCAGCAGATAATGTAATATGCCCTTGGTTTTTCAATAGTGTATCTCTAATCTAGGTTTAAATATACCATTGATTCCTTGAATCTTATGGGGGGGGGGATCTTTTTTTTTCTTTTGAATTTTCTCTGCTATGATTATTATAGGTTTTATTCTTTGTCCTTGTATGCTTACTCCTGAAAAGTTGCATTTAGAATTCTACCACATTTTACTTTTGCTTCTCACCTCTCATTCCCACATTTCTACCACATTTTACTTTTGCTTCTCACCTCTCACTCCCAATGAGTTTCATCAGTCATCTTTTGACATTCTTTTATTTTGACTGCAGGAATAGGTTTTCTGTGCTCTTTCCCAATAAATACCCCTGGCTGTCTTGAGTTTAGTAACGCAGATCTGTTCTTTATACCATTCTTTTGCAATGTTATTTAAACTATATTTTGGCAGTATGATTATTCTAGTGTTGTTCAGCTTACTCAAATTTTTGACACTAACCGTTCATGGGGTTATAATATAACATATGACCAAATGATATCAGTCAAACTTTGCAAATACAAACAAATAAAACCCCATGGAAATAATGAAATTTCAGGTCTATGCTTTAGCCACAGATGTTTTTATGCAACTGTTTGGGGGGGGGGGGGATTTCACACTGCTTGACTGGAATGTAAAAGAAAAAATTAAGCCGAACCAAATATTAGAGTAGAATTAAGCCAAGAAGTTATAAGCAAAGCAGGAAAATGATTCAGTCATGTCCAACTCTTCGTGGCCCCATGGACCAGAGCACACCAGGCCCTCCTGTCTTCCACTGCCTTCCGGAGTTTGGTCAAATCCATGTTGATTTCATTGATAATACCATCCAACCATCTCTGCTGTCCCCTTTTCCTTTTGCCTTCAATCTTTTAGTCTGTGGAACTCCCTGCCACAGGATGTGGTGATGGCATCTGGCCTGGATGTCTTCAAACGGGGATTGGATTCTGTAGAATATTGAGACAGAAGATCAAAATGAATAGGTGACATGTTGAACTAGAACTCTGATGACTGAGACGTACAAAATAATGGAGGGCATGAGTAAAGTGGATAGTGGGACGCTCTTCTCCCTCTCACAAAATACCAGAATTAGGGGACATCCATTCAAATTGAGGGTTGGGAGAGTGAGAACAGACAGAAGAATATATTTTTTTACACAGTGTGTTTTTAGTCTGTGGAACTCCCTGCCACAGGATGTGGTGATGCCATCTGGCCTGGATGCCTTCAAAAGGGGATTGGACAGATTCCTGGTGGAAAAGTCCATCACAGGTTACAAACCATGATGGAGATGTGTAATCTCGAGGTTTAAAACCAGCGTACTTCAAGGGCAAGATGCAGGGGAGTGGTATCAGGAGACAGAGATAGTCTCGTGCACTCCCAGACGCATCTGGTGGGGCCACTGTGAGATACAGAAAGCTGGACCAAATGGGCGTTTGGCTAAATCCAGCATGGCTCTTCTTATGTTCTTATGTTTTATGACTGACGTCCAGGCTTTTGAATCCCCCCCACCTTGCGCCACGCTAGGAGGGGGCTGTGGGTGCAGGAAATTCAAAAGCTTGGACTTCGATTGCAAAAAGGCTTTCCACCACTTTGCTGAGAGTGCCTCTTTGAAATTCAAGTCCCCTTCCCTCAGGCTGCCTAGCACCACAGGAGCACCCTGCGGAAGGTGGACTTGGGTCCCCCTGTAGTGATAGATAATCGCTGCAGGCGATCTGCACTTCCTTCAGCGTGCCCGGAAAGCAAGTGGGCAGCAGGAATCCGAAGACAGGGACCCTCACCATCTGACTCCTTTTGGATGCACACCGACAGCCAGCTGATTTTGACAGCTCCGCAGCCTTGTCTGCAGGTTGATTGAGTAGGTTTCCTGCCAACCCAGCAAAGGGAGGAAGGTGTCCCCCTTCTTTGGTGGGCAGGGGCAGGCTTCCCATAGCAATGCTTTGAAAACCAATTAATCCGCCCCCGGCCCTTTTTGCCTTTTTTCAGACCTCCAGAACAGATTAATCAGTTTTCAGTGCATTCCTATGGGAAACTGCAATCTGAATTATGATAATTTTGAATTATGAAAATTCTCTCAAAACAGAATAATTTCCTAATTCAAGGCAACACTGTACTGTAATTCTTCAAGTACAGTATAATCTCTCCCCTCCATGCATATTTTAGGTATACAAAGAAAGCAGAGAGTAAGGGCCTTGAATTGTATTGCCCCTATTTATTTTGAGTTATTTGTAGTTTACCATACACTTAGAAGGCTTCACATCCAAGAAAATATTCTCTCTTTTTTCATTTGTCATCTAGGTGTCCTTCAATCTTTTCTCTATAATACGTTTATGTGAATATATATTTTTATCTATTTTCCATCTTTTTTCCTCTCTATAGTCACATTGTACAGCAAATTACATATTCACTTTCTCATATGATATTTGTATAATACTGTTTCTATATTTAGATTATTTGTTAAAAAAATCCTTAGTCAAATATGTAATCCATTCTCGAATGTGTTGCATACTGTCAAGCAAAAGGAAAATTTCCTCTCCTCAGCTTTTATTTTCCTCCATAATCTTTCAAGTCTGTTTTACTAACTGATATATTCAAATTAGCATCTTTATTTCTACTTTCCTCTTTAAAGATTTTTATTCAGTCCTTAATATCATCTGTTGTTAGGCTAGAGTCACTTGCCAAAATAACAAACCCTCTTATCTTATCTAATAGAGATGGGCACGAACCGAAAAAAATGTGATTCGTTTTGGTTCAGTTCGTTTTAGGGTTTGGTTTGGTTTGTTTCGTTTTTAACAAAAAAAATTCAAATATTCATTTTGTTGGTTCATTTTGTTCATTATTCGTTTCCCCCCGCTTTGCGTGATTTAATCTATTTGGCAGCAGGCGGGCGGGGAAAAATAAAACAAAAATAAAAAGCACAAGTTGACAACTGCACAAACTGGACTGGCAGCATCCTCAGCCTCATCATCCACATCATCATAATCATCTCCAATAATCGTTCATCATCCTTACCAGGTGGCAGCAGCGGTGGGACAATCCTGGCCCCTGTGGCAGGGGCTTTTGGGGGCATTGGCTTGGGGCCAGCGGCTCATTCCCCCCCCCCCCAAGTGCCTACCGCACGGCTCCTGGGGCTGGGTTGGTGCTGGTTTTATTTTATATATATATATATTAGGGTGCCAACCAGCCACCCCTGGGGCCAGGTCGGCGCTTTTTTTTAAAAAAATTATTTATTTATTTATTTTTCAAGCACTGGCCACACAGCCCCCTGGGGCCGGGTTGGTACTGGCTTTATGTTTTATATATATATTTCCTTTATTTTAGGGTGCCAACCCGGCCACCCCTGGGGCCAGGTCAGTTCTCCTTTTTTAAATTTTTGTTTTTGTTTTTTAAGCACCGACCATGCAGCCCCCAGGGCTGGGTCGGCACTGTTTTTCCCCCCTTTATTTTAGGGTGCCAACCCTGTCGGCTTTTAAAAAAAGTTTTTGCCGGCCATGGGCCAGTACTGGGCCCATGTGCCGGATCTTTTCTTTTCTTTTCTTTTTATTTTATTTTCTTTTTATTTTCACTCCCGACCACATCCACCTACCAGCTGTAGCATGGCCAGTCAGTTTCCCCCCCCCCCAGGTCGCCCCCTCCCTGCAGCCAGGAAGACCGGACTGTCCAGGAGGAAGGACCAGCACCAGGTAGGAGACATCTCTGCCATTAATGAACAGAACCATTTTTTCTGGTTCAGTTCATTTTGTTCTAAATTCACTCTAGGTTCGTTATTCATTTTGTTCCATAACTAAAAGTTCATTTGGTACCCATCTCTATTATCTAATTGTTCCAATGCTTTCCTCAAGAATTCTTCCTGATTCACGTTTGGTGCATAAACATTCATTAGGGTGAAATACTCCTCTTTTAATTGACCACAATTTTTCAAAATTATCAAAATTCTGAGTATTCTTTTCTGTTTTCATGATTGTAAATTCAGTTCTTTTCAATATTAAAATAGCTACTCCTTTGGAATTTGATGTACCAAATTATTTCTCATAGACTTCAACCCATTTACACTTAAGTTTGTTTATACTTTCTTTTTTTCTGATGAGTTTCTTGCAAAACAACCTTTGTTTCTTCTCTATATATTTATTACCTAAATCCCAGGGGGAGGGACCCCCCATCTTTGACCCTCCTTTCTCACTAGATCTCAGTCCCTTTTATCTGTGCCTAATGTGTAGCAACAATTTCTTGATCTAGTAATTTACTTCAATAATATTTATTTTGTCTCTGTATTCTTGACTTAGAATCATAGAATCATAGAGTTGGAAGAGACCTCAAGGGCCATCCAGTCCAACCCCCCTGCCATGCAGGAACTCCCATCACAGTGCTCCCAACAGATAGCCATCCAGCCTCTGCTTAAAAACCTCCAAAGAAGGAGACTCCACCACCCTCCTTTGTGGCAGCATATTCCACTGCCAAACAGCTCTAACTGTCATAAAGTTCTTCCTAATACCAAGAAAACTCCATGGACGTGGAGTCAAGAATAATTGGTCACAATTGTAAGGACGCAACACACACACACATTGTTCATGTTGTGTGACCTGTTTAGGTGTGAGATAAGGGAGAGGGAGGGAGGTGGAAGCCCCACCACCACCACCATTATATATATTTTTGCCAAGTTCCATCAGAGACTTGAATTGACCCTGCTGCCATCTGTGGCCACCACTTACTTATCACTATTTCCACGGCCACATTTTACTCCAGCTTGAATGGTTTGCTTGAATTCAGTTTTTGTTTTGAGATATTTTGAGGAGGGTGGGGCAAGGGCAAGAAGGCATTAATGAACAGAAGTAGCATATCTGATCTGGGAGGTTTAGGGTTTGCATTAAATAACTACCCTAAGAGAAGAACCGTTTATGTAGACGGCTGTCTTTGTCTGAACTATGATGGATTTTTCCTATCATGTTGGAAAATGGAAATTCCACAGGAAAATATGCCTGCCTCAACCTATGCACCAGACTCCTCTGTGGTATTTGGCTCTTCATCTAGATTCTTTCCAAAAGTGGGACAGGAATGGGAACTGAATTTCTAGAAGTA
>JAHTLZ010000129.1:2088411-2119239 GCA_023846285.1 Phrynocephalus versicolor | reverse complement strand
ACTCTTTGTGACTCCATGTCCATGGAATTTTCTTGGCAGGAATACTGGGGTGGCTTGCCAGTTCCTATAGGCACCTACAGCACCTGGTATTCCCTGGTGGTCGCCCATCCAAATACTAACCAGGGTTGACCCTGCTTAGCTTCCAAAATCAGGTGAGATCAGATGTGCTTAGGGCATCTAGGCAGCTGTAGAATAACCACTTAGACATCACCAAAAGGAGGGCTTGTATTAGTAAAACAGGAGCATGCCAAGACTCACTTGTCTGAACAGAAAAAAAGACATAATAATACAGAGTCTAGATTCCACAGCTGTGTAGAATCAGAGTATCACTGTCATGAGTAATGGAGAAGGAAGTAATCCATTAGATAATGGACACTGCATCATGTTAAAAGTGATTGGTTATTCAATGTATAAAAGTACTGTACTCTATATGGAGTATGCTATCAACTATGTTCCACTAGGCTATTTGATGATATCCTGTGCTGCAACGGTCTCATGTATGTTTCAGAAGATCTTCATGTCTACAAGCTGGCTCAATACTGAGAGGAGTACTCCTGTAGTAATTATTGGAGTTATTTCTTCCAGTAATGGACAAATAGTGCTTATGTGCTTTGAAAAAGAAGACAAACAACTGTAAATAATATGTAAATAGACGGCATGAAGAAATTCTAAGTCTCTGTATAAATTTATTCCTCACTGAGGACTAGTGTCACTGTGGGTTAGACTTCTGCTAAAATGCAGAACTATGGCAAGTTCTTAAAGGAATGGGAGTGCCTGACCACCTTATCTGTCTCCTAAGAAATCTGTACATGGGACAAGCAGCAACCGTCAGAACTGGATATGGAACAACTGACTGGTTTAAAACTGGGAAAGAAGTACAAGGCTGTATACTGTCACCTTGCCTATTTAACATATGCAGAGTACATCATGCGAAAGGCAGGCCTGGCTGAATCACGCCGGAATTAAAATTGCTAGAAGAAATATCAATAACCGCAGATATGCAGATGATACTACTCTGATAGCAGAAAGTGAGGAGGAATTAAAGAACCTCTTAATCCGGGTGAAAGAGGAGAGTGAAAAAAATGGGCTGAAGCTCAACATAAATAAAACCTAAGATCATGGCCACCGGACCCATCACCTCCTGGAAAATAGAAGGGGAAGAAATGGAGGCAATGACAGTGTATTTTCTTGGGCCCCTTGATCACTACATTTGGTGACTGCAGGAATAAAATTAAAAGACCTGCTTATTAGGAGAAAATAATGGCAAACTTAGGCAGCATCTTAAAGAGCAGAGACATCACTTTGCCAACAAAGGTCAGGATAGTCAAAGCTGTGGTTTTTCCAGTAGTGATGTATGGAAGTGAGAGCTGGACTAGAAAGAAGGCTGATCGCCTCAGAATCGATGCTTTTGAGCTGTGGTGCTGGAGGAGACTCTTGAGAGTCCCCTGGGTGGCAAGGAGCAAAAATCTATCCATGCTCAAAGGAATAAACCCTGAATGTCCACTGGAAGAACAAATTTTGAAGCCGAAGCACCAGTACTTTGGCCACCTCATGAGGACTCCCTGGAAAAGTCCCAGATGTTGGGAAAGATGGAAGGCAAAAGGAAAAGCGGAAGGCAGAGAATGAGGTGGTTGGATGGTATTATCGATGCAACCAACATGGATCTGACCAAACTCCGGGAGGCCGTGGAAGACAGGAGGGCGTGGCATGCTCTGGTCCATGGGGTCATGGAGTCAGACACGACTTAATGACTGAACAACAACAACAATATCCAGACAGAACAGAATGAGTTGAAAATTTAATTGCATATTTTAAATGTATAGCTACAGATAAGAAACATAGAGATGACTGCTATAATTTATAAACAGAATAATGATGCATCTCATTTCTTTTAAAGGAGAGAACACCTTCAAACAGTCCTCTGTTAAAATCAAAGACATGCATCCACCCCTCCCTGCTGACTGATGGTGTGAAACTCCAACTTAGATTAATTCTGCCCTTCAAATCGGAGGGACTTTCAAGAGGGCTGTTCCAAAGATCATGTGACCACCCTACCTAGATAGGCATCTTCTGCACAGAACCATAACCTCACCAGTTAAGTGTTTAAGCAGTTTGTTTCAGAATTGATATGACTATTTTTTTATGACAACGACACTCATTATCCATAATGACAACTGTGGGCCAGCGTAAGTTAATGAGCATGCAGACAGAATATGAGGTTTTGCAATGGCTTTTCAACCTGTGTTATATTTGTTTGCATGGTGGTCTTCTATGCTGAAGAAGCTTCCTGCACTACGTATAAGCGTCCAAAATTTGAAATGAATTGTGTGTATTTAGCGTTCGTGAAATTTTGGCCTAGATATCTCCCAACCTCAGTAAATCCATCTGTTCCAGAAAACATGAGATTGGCATCAGAGGAATAATATTTTAAAATACATTAACATATGTGCACACATACTGCTTGCTTAGCCATCATCCTAGCTACATCAGTGTGAGCATGCATAACATTATGTTTTCACAGCATTGCATTGCTCTTTCTTCTACAGGCTGGGTCACAATTTTTTAAAAAAATCTGTTTCCTCCCCAAAAGGCCCTTCTGATCATGTTGTGCATTCTTAGGGTGCTATTTCATAACAGAGAAGATGCGGTTAATGTGAAACTCTGGCTTTTGTTGTTAATTGGTCATGTGACTAAAGATGTGGGTTCCGAGTTCCCATGTACCTTGGATTATGCTCTGCTTCTGGAATATCCCCAAGGCCCTAACCTGCTTCAAACAGGAATAGAAGGGGGGAAAGCACTGACCATCCCCAGGTCCAGCTGGTAGGCGCTAAGGAAAAAATTAAAATAAATAAATAAATAAAAGTGCTGACCAGCCCCAGGGCCAGCTGGTGGGTGCAAAGGAAATTTTTTAAAAAAATTAATTTCCTAGATCAGGATTTTAAAGGACATGTGATAGAGCCCTTAGAGCAGGCATACCCAAACTCCGGCCCTGCAGATGTTTTGGACCACAACTCCCAGAATTCCAAGCCTTTATTTCCAATGGCAAAGGTCTGTGGGAGTTGTGGTCCAAAACATCTGCAGGGCTGGAGTTTGGGCATGCCTGCCTTAGAGGCAAAAGAGGAATAACCCAGGCAGTCTTGATATTGAGATAAGGCCACTGTTTAAAAGACCCCCCAGGGCTACCTAGGACTGTTTCACACTGAAAACATGTTAGTTAAAAAGCAAAAAAAGGAATGTGTTAAGAGAACATAGTTAAGCATAGTAAAGACACTGAATACAATCTTGTGTCAGTTTAAAGTGCTGTATTCTAATGACATACTCTACCCTTCATTGTTAAGCTATTATTACAAATGATCTAATTAACACAGCATTCTTCCTGGCTTGTGTGACTGATAATTTTCTCCTACAAAAAATAGAGAAAGAAACTTAGAGGATTAGCTATCCTTGGCTTGATTCTAAGAGATTATTTGGTGAAAGGAGTGATAGTAAAGGGAACTCTGGGCGAGAGAGACCATGTTGAATCTACTAGAATTCTTGATTTTCAGAGAAACCAAAGCTGAGTGTAGCCACACATATATGCTGGATTTTTAAAAGAGCATTTTAAATACAGCAGTACCAGGGTTTACAAGCATAATTCGTTCCAGAAACATGCTTGTAAACCAAAACACTTATATGAAAGCAAATTTCCCCATAAGAAATAATGGAAACTCAGATAATTAGTTCTGGGTTCCCATAGACCACATACTGTACACACAAAATGCCAAAATTAAAAAGCAGTTGGCTAGAAGTCCACATCCACAGCATGGTTTAGGCACCTGGTTGTGTGTATCTGCTCTGTTTGGGACTAACAACTGGATTTTACTCTCTGTTTTTAATATGCCAAACACAAAGTGCAATTTGTAGCCCTAAACACACTTGACTAGCTGCCCCATGAGTAGAAATGATTTGAAAAAATAAGAAAGAATGTTGAAAACAAAATAAAATCAAAATAAATACAGTGGTACCTCTACTTACGAGCAGCCCAACCTAAGAGCAATTGACAAGAGCAAAAAACAGTTGGCATTGTAACTGCTGCCTTACAATTAGAGATGGGCACGACTCAGAAAAATTGTTCGTTTTCGTTTTTGTTTTCGGCTAGGGGTCCGTTTCGGCTCGTTTCCGTTTTCGTGAGCTAATTTCAAAATTTTTCGTTTTCATTTTGTTACGTAACGAAAACGAAAACGAAATTTTTTTCGTTTCTTCCCATTTAGCTCCATTATGTGTTTTTCCAGTAACGAAAAATGAAAATTGGCTCGAAATTAGTCGTTTCGTTTTCATTCCAGTTCTGAGCCGTTTTTCGTTTTTCGTTTCGTTACGTAATGGAAACGAAAAACGAAAATGAAAACGAAAATACCGCTAAGTCATGCCCATCTCTACTTACAATTTTTAGATGTGATCTGCTCTACTTACATTATTTTTATTTATTTATTTATTTATTTATTTTATTTATTTTTTAGATAGGGCTGCTCTACTTAAGAATTGTTCGACTTAAGAGCATGCACTTGGAAAGGATTAAACTCGTAAGTAGAGGTACCACTGTATAAAGAAAAATAAAACTCTAACCTGCACTCCCCTTTGAAAATGTTCCTGGCTGGTGCAAAGGAGACCTCTATTCCTCTCTCCTCCCTCTGCTTTGGAGGCTGCCTGAAATGCAACATTCCACACAATCACCCACAATCCATTAGGGGTCTGAGGGAGGGAGAGCCACTATTGGCTCACTTGTGATCATGTGACCTGCACCAATGCTTGTATATCAAGATGTTGCTTGTTGATCAGGGCAAAATTTAGGAGAAATATTTACTTGTCTTGCAAAATGCACTTAAACAAAGTTACTCTTAATCCAAGGTATTACTGTAAACTGAGAAGAAGGAAGGAGGTCCCAGGAGAAAAGCAGTCCAAGAAGTGTAGGAGTTTCTTTAAAAGGGTAGAGTACAAAAGGTAGCAAGGAATTGCAGGGATGTGATTAGACAGGGATGTGACACAGAACCGGGCCTTCTCGGCCACTGCCCCTTCTCTTTGGAACAGCCTCCCCAGCGAAGTGCGCTCTGCAGAGTCCCTGCAGGCCTTCCGCAGAGCGATTAAAACCATCCTATTTTGCGAGGCCTTTGGTGACCTAGCCTAATAGTTTTGGTTTTTTTTCTTGCTTCTCGCCATCGACTCTTTTATTATGAGCATACTGACCTAGCAGCGAGGTTAGACCATAACAAGGGCGCCTAAGTCTATGCTGCGTTTTTAATTATATGTTTCTGATTGTCCTGTTGTTTGTTTTATATTCTGATTGTTGTGTATTTGCTGACTTGTTTCAGCTCTGTAAGCCGCCCAGAGTTCCCGTGGGAAGATGGGCGGGGTATAAATTCAAAAATAAAAAAATACATAAATAAATAAAAGTGGAGAATGAGCTGAAGTTACCTAGGGACACTAAAAGCAACAAAAAACATTGTTCAGGTATGTACATAGCAGGAGACAAAGAAAAGAAACTAAGTGAAAATGGAAAAATGTTATCATTTTTTCATTTTCACTTAGTTTCTAAGGCCCCTATCCCATATCCCTTTACATGCAGATTAAATTTGTAGATAAACCGTGTCCAAAAATGTCATCCCCACCAGGCTTTTTGAAAAAAGAAAAAAGAAAACCCGGTAACGCCCCCTTAAGTGAGGTTTCCAAGACCTACCGGAGAGGTAGGGAATTTTTTGCCTCACTTAAAAAATCCACCTTTTAAAGAGGCAGACGTTGTGGGACTTCATCGATAATCCAGTATTCTTTCTTTCTTTCTTTCTTTTTTCTCATAGCGCCAACCGGCTGCTCCTGGGGCCGGTCAACACTGCTTTTTTCCCTTTTAACTTCCCCCCACCCCTAGCGCCAGTCAGCTGGTCCTCTGGCTGGTCTGGTGCTGGTTTTTTTAATTCCCCCCTCACCCTCCTAGCGCCAGACAGGTGGCCGAATGGGCGCTTCCCCCCTTTTAACTTCCCCCACCCCTAGCGCCAGTCAGCTGGTCCTCTGGCTGGTCTGGCACTTTTTAAAAAAAATTCCTCCACCTTCCTAGCATGATATGACAGCACTTCTCAAATACTTGAAAGGTTTTCATACAGAGAAGGGGTAGAAGTTGTTCTCAATCAACCCAAAATGTGGGACATGCAACAATGGGCTCATATTACAAAAAGCCAGAGTTTGGATGAATATCAGGCAAACCTTCCTGACTCTTAGAGTAGGATGGCAGTGGAACCAGTTACCTAGAGAGGAGTGATTCAATTCAATGCTGGAGGATATCAAGAGAAACCACCTGACAGATTCCCTACGATTTGTATTTCTACCTTGAAGGGGGGGTTGGCCTTGTTGGCTTTGTAGGCCCCTTTTAACTTCATGATTCTGTGATTTTAAGATTATTTATTATGTTCCTTTTGGTCCTAGCAGCTAAGTATCATGATAGTCCCATATTTTCTTTATTTTGGTATTCATGTTACTAATGTACTGCACATGGTTTTCCAAGTCTTAATTAAATTAGGAAAAAATAGGAAAAAAAATACTACGTTAAACTAATGTTTAACCTGGCTGGAATCCCTCTGAGTCACAAGAAAGGAGTTGATTGTCATTGTGTGCTAGCTGGGATGGTAAAAACAAGTGCAATTAGCTTAACCTGTGGTGTGTTCACACTACTGTTCCAGATTTGCCTTTAGTGGTGCTAATAATTAAAAAAGGTGCAGGGCTATGACTTACCATTATTATTAATATCAGTTTCTAAAGCAGGAAAGACAGAGGTATGCAATGTCAATGAATGAAAGCAATATTTTTTCTTCCCCAGCCAGGTGATTACGTGCACTAGTAGAAAGTTGAATTTTCTTGTGAATCATTTCTGGGTTCAACAATGTTTGGAATACATTTCACATACTCCCCAGCCTGCAGACCAGTGACTGTGTAGGCTGAGGTTTCTGGAAGCCATAACTAGACACATCTGAAAGATGACACATTGTGGGAGGGGCGCAGTCCCGTGGAGCATACTTCTCCCATCTATAAATCCCTAACAAGGGTGGTATGGAGGAGGCACACGAAAGGCACACATGCGACTTGTGACTGTCCCAGGTATATTTATCTGGCCACTGTCAGAAACAGAAGGCTGGACAGCAGGGTTCCTCAATTGTTACCAGTAACACAGTGATTGCTAATAGTGCTGCAAATGGTAAGGACAAATCTTTGGAACCGATCTTCCATATGTTTGTGTTGCTTGTGCTGTATTTATATAAAATAACCAAAGGGAGGCTTCACACACTACCTCCCCCCCACCCCAGAGGCAAGCTTCAAAGCCCTCAAGCAAGCCTTGTGGGAGGAACAGAAATGAATGTTTTGAGGCATGAACTACTAAGAGGATGAGTTTAGGTCTGCCTCACTTTCTCAGGTCCAAGGCACATTCAGAGAAATGTGTTCCTTCTACTTAGCAACAGTGAGCTTCTTTTCTATATGTGACTCTGAAATCAGATATGCAAAAGAAGGCCCTCTTTGCATTCCAAATATAATGGTGATGGTGTGAATGTTTCTTTTGATGTGCTTTCACAATTATCACCTTTTTACCACTTGAGGGAGCATTATTTCTAGAAACAGAATTACCTAAATATGCAGTCTGACCTTCTGACATTGATTCAGCCTTTTTTAAAAATTTCTTTAAATCACATGTTGTTTTATCTTCCAGGAAGTTTCTAATAAATACCTGCTACTTATGTTTTCACTATTTCCCATATCTGAAAGATCCATCAAATGTATAGATATATCAAGTAGTGGATGTTGGTTGCTTACTCTCTCACTAAGCACCTTTTGCATGTAAATACTGTACTATTAATGGACTTACTATGGGTCGAACTGGTTGATATATTATGTGCCATCATTAAGTCAGATCCAAATTATAGTGGCTTTCAAGTTGATTGAGCTATTTAAGGACTGAATTTAACCGTTCCACATCCCCATTGATTTTCCATGTCTGAATGACATCTGAACCCAGGCATTCGGAATCCTAGTCTGTCACTCCATCCACTATATCACACTGAGCATCTCAAACTAGTCAATGCTAGAGGCCAATAGTCTCTCTTTTACCATGGTCCTCAGAGCCACATGCCTGATAATCAGACTTGGAAATAATGTGCAGATTTAGTCCATAATGTCCAGTCACAAAATCTATTTTACAAAATACAGAAAGAAAGCCCAGTATTGTTTGTCATGCATATAAGTGAGGTCTTGATGCTATTTCTGGTTTCAGAAAATTCAGAAAATGGTACATTTGGGGGATGTACTCTTGAAGAAGTTATTTACCACGAAACAAGCAAGGTGGCTTTTAAATTGCTTGTTCAGGCCTTGTAGAGGTATTATCCAGAACAGAGAATCTTTCTTCTGCTGAGCAAAGTTATCACGGACAATTTACAACTTCAAGGCTTCACCCAGACCAATTATCAGCAGCAGCAGCATATGTTGTGGGATTACTGGAGATAACTGCATTGTAATATCTGGTTTGCTTGTGAGTTAAAATACATGTGTTTCTGCTTGGTCAGTACTTCCAAAGGCTGTTTATAATTTGCTATATGATATTTTACAGAGTGTATGAATTAACTCACAGGGTTTGCTTCAGTTTTGTGTGTTTGTATTCTGTACTACCCCCTTTGGGGCACTGTACTGCCTGACAGAGGTAGGGAACATCATTTTCTAGAGTACAGCTCCCACCCCCCCCCCCCCCCCGAGCACCCAGCAAATCCCCTCTAATTTTCCCACTGCAGAGGAAGAATTCTTTTAACGTTTGTGATCTCTTCCCCAACAGCCCTCCCCATCTTCCCTTTCATCTGATGATGCCATGACACACAAAGCCATTATCTCCCCACCAGAGAGGCATCTATTTATCAACTTGAATTGTTTAATGTGCTTTTGAATTGCTAGGTTGGCAGGGGGTGGGACAAGCAATGGGAGCTCATCCCATTGTGCAGATTTGAACTGCCCTCCTTTCGATTGCAAGCCCAATGGCTTTACCCGTAGTGCCACCCACACTGAAATAAATTCCAAGGCATGTGTTTTTAAAAATAGATTTAGGTGAAAGCTGGATTGAAAAGAGCTGATAAGCCACTGTGGAGAAAAACAAATGCAAAGTAGAGGATGAAATATGAGTGTGTATATTTTTACAATACACTGTGATTTGAAAGGAATGTTTCTAACATATTCAAAAGAGCAAGTCACGAGGAGACAATATTCTTGTTAAGTCAAAAGCTAAGAGGAGCATGCAAAGACCAAGATGGAGATTCAGAGAAATCAAATAAATGACTTCAGTACGAACTAGATAATGAATGCATTCAGAGGTAACTAACAATGCCTTACAATGAATGCAAAAAGGAAAAGGTGATAACTGAGCAAAGATCAAAAGCATATTGACATGCTTATATGGGCAGGCAGCAGAATGCAAAACAAGGCAGACTTATGGGGTTGGGGAGAATGAGTGAAAGATATCATAATAATCCATGAAGGATGGAAGAATAGAAAGATGATGAATCAAAATATAGCCATATTCAGCTGAAAGTCTATATTGTAGAAATGTTGCACATTCGTTTGTAAATAAGGCAACTTGGCTAATGGTGACATTTCAGAGGAAAGAAAATAAAGAAGAGAGTAAGAAAAATAAACAACACCCAAGGTCTCTGGCTGCTTTTGTGCAGCAGGAGCCTTTGAAGCTGGCATCAGCTCGAGATTGGCTTTTTGAAAAAGATATGTCTTCAAAACATGGATGCTTTCAGTCATCCGTTTTCAGTGCTGAAGAAAACATTATTTTCACAAAATTAACAGAAAACAACTTCTCTGTCCAGTCAGAGGGACAGGCAGTTGTAATAATATTGATAGGAATGATATTTTAATAAAGTTTAATAAAGCCTATGAACTGCTATTGATGAATAAAATGGCAGCGGTTCTGCTCTTTCGCTCTGTTTCCCGCTTTCCGTTTCTCTCCCCCCTAAGACTGTTATCTAAAGCCCCAGCATTTTGCTGAGGAATGCATGTCCTGTTGACCAAAAGCCATAAAACCATAAATAAAGGTCTAAGTAAACACTTATCTCAGTTAGGAAACCATTAGCGGAGGTGCCTGCGCTGGAGATAAGCCAGGAGCCTTCGAAATATCGATCCATCGCCAGTCTGTCAAACACTCCCGTCTCGGAGCAGCGGAGAGTCCTGGGAAGTGCAAGACAGGTGGCGCCAAAGCGCAAGATGAATGCCTTCCCCTATCTATTTCCTTTCAAAATTGATTTGTAACAATGTGTTAACCATGTATCCTTTGTAGTTTCTTTGTTGTTTCTCGGGCGATTTATGGCTCACAGCTGCATCCTTATCAATTTAGATAAGGGAGGGGTTGTGAGCGAGTATTTTTCCAATAAAAACTTTAAGGTTTCTTTGTCCTGCGCCCCAGTTTTCCGACTTTATTCGGCTGGGCGCCCGCTGCAGCAAAATAAAGCTTTTCTCCGTTCTTTGAACTTCGGCGTGCTTTTTCATCTCTCGGCTCCACAAACCGCGGCAAGGTATCCCGGGGCGTTGCTTACAATATCATGATATCATCAGCCAGATTGATGTTATCCAGGGGATCATTGTCTCAGTACGCTTTAGCTTTCTTGGCTGCTGCATATGGGGTGAACAGTACTGTGCATCTTAAGCTGTCTTGATGCCCTAAGCATATCTGATCTTGCCTGATTTTGGAAGCTAAGCAGGGTCGGCCCTGGTTAGTACTTGGATGGGAGACCACCAGGGAATACCAGGTGCTGTAAGTGCCTGGAGTAGGAACTGGCAAACCACTCCAGTATTCCTGCCAAGAAAACTCCATGGTCATGGGGTCACGAAGAGTTGGTCATGACTGTAACGACACAACACACACACACACTGTACATCTTGGTTCATTTCAGTCTTCTGACATTTCTGCAGTGTTGAATTGTCTCATTAATTTATTTTTCAAGCAGAGAAAAAGAGTCCAGATCAGGGAGGAGGAACCTTTAGCCCACAGACTAGATGCAACTCAGGGAGATTCATCATGTGGCCCACAACCCCCCTGATCTCTATGAATGTGCACTAAATTTCCTTCAATTTGGGTTTTTGGGGGTGGGGGTGGGGTGGGCGGATACCTCATATATAACTCAGATGGGGATTACCTATAAAGCTCCTCATGGATTGTGACCATATTACCTGTTGGAGCATCTTTTTGTAAGGCCATCCACCTGCTGCATTAGGTCCTTCCAGGCCATGACCCTCCAGGTTGGCACCCAGAGAGAGGCCAGGAAGTCAGCTACTAGAGTTAGGGCCATCTCTGCAGTGACACCAACACTTTGGAATCAACTACTGGGGGAGCATGGCTTGGACCTCTCCCTTAAAAGTCTTTTGAAACTACTGTTTTGGCAACTGGTTCTGGTGTGTTTCTCTGCTGCTCTGTTTGTTAGATGCCTCGTGCTACATTTTAGCTTGAAGTTTGTTCCTTGTTTGTTGTTGACTTGTTTTATTTAATTCATGCGTATTGTGTTTTTACTCTATTGTAAAATTAGTTGGCAAGTTTAATTTTAAGTGCAATATGATTCTTTCATTAGAGCACAATTTTATGCTTAGCAGCAAACCTGAGTTCCTAGTCCTGTTTTCCTCCAATGTCAGGGAGGTATTTACTGTACAAGGAAAAGTGGCGGGAAAGTGTCTATAGGTGTGCTTCATCTTGTTTTCTCCTGCCAGCCAATCTTTTCTTCTGAAATTACTTCCCCAGCAATTTCTTTCCTAGACAGCTTTCAGTAATAAGTGTAGATAAGCAGCACACTTAGATTAGTGTGTGTGTGGTAAAAGGAAAACATGTGAGGGAGGGTTTGTATAGAAGAAGCAGTGGCTTCAAGCCTCTCTCTTTCATCATGTTTACCTGCCATCGCCTCCTGCTTCTACATGCAGCAGCAAAATTCATGGCGGGAATCCTGTATTTGCCACCTCATTTTTAATATCCCTCATAAATACTGCCATAGTAAAAATGCATATTGCTTCCTAGAAGTCTTTGCTTTCACCTACCTTGATGCTAGAACTTGGGAAGGAGCTAGTTACAAATGCAATGTTATAGATAATCAACATCTTTTTTTGTTATGATGAAAGTGTGATAAGCTTGCAAGTGGAATTTGGTGAGGGAATTTTCGGGTTTTTGTTTTTGTTTTTAATTGAATGGTGAAGAAGGGCTGGCTTGTGCCTCTGTCTCATGCTCATGTGGGTTTGGAAGTGACAATGTACCATTCAGATACCCTCTTCCAGTAATTTAAAGCAACTTTTCCCAGTGAAATTTGAGACACGCCCATTTCCACACGTAGGAACATAAAGAATTACCTTTTAAAATGTAATTATAGTACAAACTACCAGAGTTTTTGAGACAATATGAGACAACTGAAAAATAGTTTTTAAAAAAAAAAAAAAGCTTCTGAAATCAGTTCAGCATATTGCAGACAAACTATAATTATCTGCTTAGCACCTTGGCTTTCCCAAGCCCATCTCTGAGAACTGCCGTGAAGGTGTGTGCATGTGCGTTCAGGAAAGGACAGGATGTTTTCATCCTGAGAATTGGCCTATGGTCCCTTAATTTCAGCTAAAATCCCTGGGTTAATTACCTAAAAAAATTGGCATAATAATTTAGGATTTTTTTAAAAATGGTAATTCTTTTCACTTGGGACAGGGAAGTTCTGCAGACTAGAAAAAAGACTGGAAAAGTTGCTTTGTCAGACCATGACTTCCCAAGTTCCTTGTCCCACATGGCCAGGAACTGTGCTGTTTATCTCTTTAAACCAAATCTTGGACCTGGTTATAAATCTTGCTGAAATATACAGACTTGTGGAGTAGAAACATTTCCTTCTATACTTTCTGGTCTAGTATGTGGGGATATAGGCTGTCTTTAGCTGGATGTCAATGAAATATCAGCCAGATTTGATCTGGGAAGAATGAAGTCTGAACCCGCCCTACTCCCCCATGTTAGAATAGACAGAAAGTAGGCATGGAAATTCTATTTCAAGACTGAGAGTTGTAATTAAGAGAAGTTCAGGGCATGCCACACGGTATCCTAATGGGTGATTTTTTAAAAAGTGCAACCCCAGGGTGCATTGCTCAAGTATGCTTGCCTAAGGCTCAGGCTAGGAAATTGCGTTGTTCTCCTGGAAATGTGGAGCTGAGAATACCATGCCAATCAACTGAAATGATGGGTGTTTTTTGGGGAGATGATCAGAGTCATAGGCTGTGGCTACTTTCAAATTGCCGATGCTACCTGAAGGCACTGACTGTGGACACAGTGTTAAACTAGCCCCATATCAGGCCTCTGACAGTCAGTCAGTCCAGAACATAGCATAGAGATGTCTTTCAGTCATTCACTGCCTCTTTGGTTGTTTAAATTGCAAGAGATACTCATGGCACAGAGATAGATGCTTCCTGTATGCCCTGTTGCTGCCAACAATGCTGGTCAGGCCATCCCATTAGATAGAATGAAGTACTGACAGTGGTACCTTGTATAAAGGAATTAATTTGTTCCATATGAAATTCCGTTCAGCAACTTTTCCATTGTACAAATTTCCCATAGTTCCCACAGGCAGCAGGCATCGGGCAGTGTGAGACAGAACGGCCATGAGGTGCTGATGGGCAGAGGCGTGCATCAGATTGCCTATTCTGCCTTCCTCCCACTCTCCTGATATCATGAGCTTCAATGGAAGATCTTGTTACCCCCTCAGTATCAGACTAAAATTCTTCTGCATGTGGGCCTGCCAGGCTCATCAAATTTTCTGACTTTCAAAATTAAAAAAATAAGGGGTGCTAAAAAGTTGTGGCTTGATGGGAGAATATAAAAAGTGTTTTTGCTAAATTTATATCATTTGGTTTCCCCTACTGATAGAGGGCAGCCATTGTCCTTCAATGGAGGGACAGACGCATACGTATAGGAAGTGGGAAGGGCATCAATATGGGAGGCCTTGCTTCCAGCCTATGCACATTTCTTTCCACACCCACTTTTTTTCAAGGAATGTGGAGCAAAGAGAACTCCAACTCCTGCTGGATGGCAGCTCCAGGCATCCATCATAATTTGATTTACTGGCTAGGGTGGATGGAAAATGCATTGGAGCTGCATCTGAAGGGCCCAAAACTCCTCATATAGAGTTATATGCATTTCATTAATTGTTAATTTCCAGGACATTCTGTTTGGACACATTTTGCCACATGGGCCCCATGTCTACCATGCCCAAAAGGGTCCAGACACCTGGTTTCTGTGCAAAATCTCATCACCCAAGTTTCACGTCTGGAGCTCCTGCAGGATTTATTTCTTTGTAGTTAGTTGATGCCAAGGAATAGTTTGCAGGGATAGATATTTGGGGTGTAGCTGTTAGCAGAAGATGACTAGAATCTAGGATCAGGGTGAGGATACTTATCCATCTAAAAACATATCTCAAATTATGTTTATTCATTTGAAAATCTTTCTGTTCCACGATATATTTACAGTAGTCATTTGACAAATAGGTCCAGCAAGACATGCTTAGGTTGAGCTGGGTGGATGCTGAAGCAGCATGCCCGGTTCACGAGAGGTTGATGCAGTTTTGTTTCTGCAAGGCAAAAGTATAGCCAACATATTATGTTGTTGAAAAGCAGAGTTGGAGTCTTTCCTGCTATCTAAGCATCATCCTATGACTGAATTAAATAGGCGCCTGTATCTGCCAAGATCCTCTAGTGTGCTTGTGCCTGAGACGAAGGCAAAAAAGGTACCCTGGAGCAGCTTTTGGCTGGATTTGGCAGCAGGCGCCCATTTGGTGGGTTGGCAGGCAGTTGCCTCAAAACCCAAGTGGGGCTTCTTTTCTTGTTGCCAGTAATGAGCCACCGTGAGTTGTGCTGCTTGTCTTCTGCACGCATGCCTGTACAATAGAATTTCAGCACAGCCACTTGTATGGGACGCTTGGATTTAGCTCTCTCTTTCCATGTGGGGAGAAAATAGGATCTGATCCAGCCTGTGGAGAGGCCTTGGTCTTCTTAGCCACCAGAATCTGGAAATTAAGCAGATGCTTTGACATTCCTGGGTCTCTTCTCAAGTTATAACATTAACTTGGTTATGCTGCATTGGAAAACAATCCATTCCCCATAGTACTCTAGCGCAACAATACAGAAGGTGAGAGGAAAAATGACTTCAAATAAATTATATAAACTCCTACAAACAGCTGGAGCCCATTTTACTGCAAATTGTAGTGTGGTTTGCTTAAACTCTTTTTTTTTGCTTCGGAACTGCGGACTTATAACAAAGGGTATTTGTACACGACCCCTAAACTCCGCCGCAAATGGCTGCCCGCTCCGGAGCTTACAATTGTTTCCCCACCAGCTCCGGAGTTTGCAGGAAATTAAGTGCGACCACGCCCACCTAAGCACGTCCCAGCGCACTTTTCATGTACCTGCTCTCAGAGGGTGAAAATCCCCAGATCTGGATGTAATCTGGTGAGTACCGGGCTCTCCTTGCTTCTGTTTTTTTTTTTTTTTTGCCTCCTGCCCCTTTAAGAGAAGGAATCAGGATGACGACGGGCGGCTTTGGAGGTGAGCTTGCATTTTTTCCTCTCTTTTTTTTCTCCCTCCCCTCACGCAGGCAGGAGCAAGGAAGTGCGGAGGGGTGGGGACGCAGGAAGAGCAACGAACCCCCAAGATCTCTGGTCCGAATTTAAGTGGCCAGCGGATCTTAGGGGTCGTGTGAAAAGGCCCAAAGAAAACAAGTGAAAGGGTTTTTTTTAAAAATGAGTTAGGCATTTTTTAAGGGCAGATGCTTGGATTGTAAATCTTTGACTGGACATTGCCTCCCTTCTTGTTTGAACAGTGCCTCTGCTTCTTTGGCATGTAAATTGCTTTTTTTTTGGCAGTATTTTAAAATAAGACTTTTTAAAAAATGGTTATGTGATTCAGACCAGATTTCAACCTTGATTTTGCAAAGTGTTCTGCTTATATACCACCCCATACCACTTCAAGTAATCTCTCGGTGGTTTACAGTTTTTAATTACAGTATGCAGGCTACACATTGCCTCCCCCCAGCAAGCTGGGTACTCATTTTACTGACCTTGGGAGCGCGGAAGGCTGAGTCAACCATGAGCTGGCTACCTGGGATTGAACCCCAGGCCGTGAGCACGAGGCTCTTCGATTTATTTAATATCTTGAAGAATCAACAAAAGACATAATTGCATCAATATTGATTTGGTGGTCAGAACATGTAATTGTGGCCATTATTTGCTGGTGAAAGTTCCTGGCTTTGAAACAGGTTGGAATTGCCTTATGTCTGTCTAAGCATTCAAGAAACAGCATACAGTGGTCAGAACTGGGGAAAATGTGTTCTGTGTGAGTGAAGTCATGGCTGCTGGCACCCAGGTACAAGCAAACTCTTGCCCCAATTGATATGTAGAGTCCCATGAGGGAGAAAGTCTGCTTACCCCATGCCTCTGCTAGGGACACCATGTAAGAGGAGGAAAGGAATAGTTGTAGGACACCATCCTTCTGACCGCCTCTTCCTCACTTGACACTGAATCAACTGTAGACGTCAGCACCTGTTAGGTCAGCAGTTCTCAACCTTCCTAACGCCGCGACCCTTTAATACAGTTCCTCATGTTGTGGTGACCCCCCACCATAAAATTATTTTTGTTGCTACTTCAGAACTGTAATTTTATGTTATGAAGTGTAATCTAAATATCTGATATGCAGGGTATATTTTCAGTGTTACAAATATAACATAATTAAAGCATAGTGATTAAGCACAAAACAATATGTAATTATATATTGTGGAATATGTATTTCTAATTACAAATAAATGAATTTTTGTCTTGAAGAATAGTGTAGCATGGGTAACAATCATAATATAACAGCAGTAAACTACATTGTTACATTTTGTGACACATTGCGGTTTCTCAATTCCTGCTGCAATTATTGAAGTAAAACCATACTGTAAAAAAAAATCCTCAATATATTTTCTTTTCTTAACGTTCTTTTCTACACAATCCATTGTTATGGGAAATATGGGTGGTCCCCATGTCTTCTGTATTATGCAAGTGATAATGATGACAATCTTACACCTGTTTCTTGTTCTCTCTGAGTGTATGTATTTGTATTTGTATTTGTTGTATTGAAGTAACAGGCCATAAAGACAAAATATTTCTTCTTTTCTTTCCATTGTTAGATATTGTAGCAAATCATGGAACAGAAAAACCAAACCTGAACCTGACTGAAATCTTACTGAATATTGGTAGTGTTCAAACTTGTGACTGGTGGACAACTCAATGAAGGTGTCAATCCAGTGTGCCACAGCAGTGAAAAAAGCAAACTCAATGCTAGGGATCATTAGGAAGGGTATAGAAAATAAGTCAGCAACTGTCATTTTGCCTCCTTATAAATCTATGGTGAGGCCCCATCTAGAGTGTGTACAGTTCTGGTCACCATACCTCCAGAAGGGGCAGCTAAAAAATCTTGTAAATAAATAAATAAATATTATGGAAATGGGAAGAGTGCAGAGGAGGGCACAAATTTCATTAAGGTAATTGAGACAAAAAACAAAATACAAGCCATTGCAGATGATCTGGTTTTCATCTTAGAAGACCCCTGGAAATAGCAACAAAATTATTGGAAAAGATTGAAAAATTTGGAGAAGTAGCAGAATTAAGAATAAATAAAGAAAAATGAAAATATTAATTAAAAATTTAACAGCTAACTAAAAAAAATCAGCTATTGGGAAATATCAATATATGTGCAACTATAAAAGAAGGTAATTATGTTAAAACATTCAATTAAGTTAAAACGGACTTGGAGAAATGAGAACATCTACAACTGTTACTATTAGAGAGAATTGCAACTAGAGATGGGCAGAAGTTTGTTTTGTTATTTGATATTCATTTTGTTACTAATGAAACGAATAATGAACTGCCCCCCTAAGAGAAATGAAATGAAATGGAAATTTCCGTCTCATTTTGGTTCATTTCGTTCACCGGTGTCTCCCAACTGTTGCTCTTCAGTCCTCCTGCCTGGAGGGAGGGGGCTCCAGAAAAAAAAACCCGACCAGCTGTGCTACAGCTGGTAGGCAGCCATGTGGTCGGCAGTAAAAAAAAAAATACAATAAAAATACAATAAAATAAAAAAGATCCAGCATGCAAGCCCCGGTACAAGCCCGCGAGCACTGGACCTGGCCTACGGGTCATCAAACCAGCGCACAGGTCACGGAACTGGCCTACGGGCTGGCCAAAAAAACCCCAATCTGGCGTGTGGGCCCAGTACCGGTCCGCGAGCACTGGACCCGGCCCATGGGCTGCGGAACCGGCCTGCGGGCAAAAAAGTAAAAAACAAACAAACAAACAATCCAGCATGTGGGCCCGGTACCGGCCCACAAGCACTGGACCCAGCCTGTGGGTTGCTGAAGCAGCCTGCGGGCCAAAAGTTTTTAGAAAACCCGATCCGGCTCATGGAACTGATCTGGTCCACGGAACCGACCTGCGGGCTGGCCAATACCCCCCCCCATTTGGTGTGAGGGCCCAGTACCGCCACTGCAGCTGCCCAGTAAGGGTGATGTCGTGATTGCTGAAGAAGAAGAAGATGATGAAGATGAGGATGAGGATGCTTCCAGTCCAGTTTGTGTAGTTGTCATCAATGTCTGGTTTTTTATTATTTTTGAATGTTTTCTGTCTGGTCTGGGGCAGTGGGATGCCTGCACACTGTCAAATGGATTAAATCGCGCAAAGCAGGGGAAAATGAATAATGAATCAAAACAAACCAATGGAATGAATATTTCAAAAAAAATTGTTAAAAATGAAATTAAATGAAACGAACCCCTAAAACGAAACAAACCAAAATGAATTGCCATTTTTTTCGGTTCGTGTCCTTCTCTAATTGCAACTATCAAAATGAATGTGCTACCAAAACTGTTACTCCTGTTCCAAACAGTGCCAGTGAAAGTAGAGATGAAATACTTTGAAGAATTAAGTAGAGTGATACTGAAATTCATCTGGCAGAAAAAGAAGGCACAAATTAAACTGAAATTGCTGCAATAATCTAAAGAAAGAGGATTTGGGTTACTGGACTGGAGTCTATACTACCAATCATGTTTATTAGTCCGGTTGAAAGACTGGATACTTTTAAGAAACAAAAGAGGGACATGACTTATAACTGAGTTGCCATGCTTTTCTATGGTATGAAAAGCATGGCTACATAGCCAAAGCAGGTGCCTGGAGTAAGAACTGGCAACCCACTCCAGTATTCCTGCCAAGAAAACTCCATGGAAAGGGGTCAGAACAACAACAAACAACAATAACAACAGAGATTCTCAAAAAACCAGTATCTTAGGGACTCTCTGCTAAAAACATGGGAGAAACTGAAACTGAGATTATATATGAGAATCCCAAGATGGGTTTCACCTATGGAAGCATTTACATATCCAAACTTTTTAAACTTGGGAAAAATTATGACATATAATGACATACTAAATATAGAGGGGAATATAAAATCCAAGGAAAAATTGATAAGCCAAGGGGTGGTGACTTCATGGTGGCCTTTAATACAGAAACGATCTAGGTTTAAGAAATATCTGAATATGTATGGTTTTTATAATGAACAGATAGCATTTGATAAAATATTGTTATCCTCAGATGATAAGTTAATTAAGAATATATATATATTTTTATAATGGAAAATGGAAAATGAACATGTGAAAGAATCAATGATACAATAGGCAAAAAAAATTGTTACAATGTGGAGCTGGAGAAATAGCAAACATTTAAGAATAGAAATTGTAAATTAACAATGGCAACATCATATAAAGAAAATCTGTATGAAATCTTTTATAGATGCCATTTTCCACCTGCTAAATTAGTTAAAATGTTCCCAAACTTGTCTAGCAAATGTTGGAAATGTGCACAAGAAATGGGAACTTACTATCATGGATGGTGGACATGTGATAAAGCGAAAAAATATTGGATTAAAATACATACTTGGCTTATTAGAATGATAAAAATACATGTAGATTTTAGGCCAGAACTGTTTTTACTAGGCATATTACCAGAAAATTTAGATAAACAAAATGCTTATCTAGTACTGCACATTCTGACAGCGGCGAGGATAGTTTGGGCACAAAATTGCAAAAGCGAAGAAACACCAACAGATGAAATTATTGTTAAGAAATTTTTGGATTGTGCAGAGATGGATAGACTGACTATGAGAATCAAGGAAAAAGAGGATGCACAATATTACCAAGTATGGAATCTGTTTTATCAGTGGCTAGAAAAAAGAAACAAAGAATAAGAGTAAGGTGGTTGTAACATAATACTGTAATGACTGAAACCCATTGTTACACAATGTGTAACAAATATCACATATATATTTTTTGTAGAAAATGAATGAAATATAGTATTAAAAAGATAATAAATGGCTTCTCTTCAGCATGAAGAGAATTGACTAGTTGGGTGCCCCAGGGTTCTGTTCTGGGTCTTTATTAATGACTTGAATGAAGTAACAGAGAGTAGGCTGATTAAATTTGTAGCTGATACCAAATTGGGAGGGGTGGCTAATTCCCTAGAGCAGTGGCTGCAGACTTTTGGCACTCTGGATGTTTTGGACCATAACTCCCACAGTCCTTTGTCATCGGCAATCTAGGCTCAGAATTCTGAGAGTTGTGGTCCAGAACATTTGGAGTACCAAAGGTTCACCACAACTGACCTAGAGGACAGGAGAAAAATCCAAAATGACCTTGACAGATTAGCTGGGCCAAAGCTAACAGACTGAGTTTCAACATAGAGAAATGTAGAGTCCTTCACCTAGGCACACAAAATTAATTGCACCTGGTTTGAGAATAGTACATGTAAAAGTACATGTGAAAGGCATCTGTGTCTTTGGGGGGACCATGATCAGGAGTCAGCAGTGTGACATGGTGGGCAAGAAAGCCAATGTGATTCTTGGTTGCATCAACAGAAGCATAACGTCTAGATCAGCCATGTCCAAAGTCCGGCCCGCGCGCCAAATCTGGCCCGCCAGGTCATTTTCATTGGCTCATGACTGGCTGGCCTGCCCCTCCCCTCCTCCCCAGTCCCTCTCAGGACTGCGCGGCTGGTTCACTGGCAACGCTGCGGCATTGCCCTGCCTGCTCCTGCCGCGGTGGCTGCTGCTGCTGCTGCTCACATGGTGATCGTGGTGCCTGCTGTTCCTCAGCCAGGGCCAGTAGCAGCCATTCTCCCACCGACACCAGCACTGCCACTGAGAACTTGCTCCATCCCTCCTCCTTGCCCAGAACAGGGCCATGCAAAGTAGGCAGTTGGTCTCACAGGAACCCCTTTGGGGGTCCATGGTGCAAAGGAGCCGTGGCTAGGCTCTTCCTGCCTGGTGGCTCACACCCTGCACTCTGCCGCCCTGGCAACCTGCAGACACCCGACCAGCCCTGCAGGGGTGGGTGGCAATGAAAGCTGCATCGCCTCTGCTGCAGAGGTTGGAAAAGTGAAGGGAGCCGTGTCTAGGATGAAGCAAGTGGCAGGAAATGCCACCAGCAGCCACTGTGTCATCCATCGGCATTCTCTGGCAACTAGAAGGATGCCGCAAGATTTAAAAGTCATGTTGGATGGTGCTATGAAGATGTTTAATCATGTTAAGAGCCACCCACTTCAAGCATGCCTTTTAAAATTTACCACCAAAGTTCTGGGTATGGATTACTTCCTCCTCTTGCTGCACACAGAAGTGTGGTGGCTATTGAAGGGAAATATTTTAGCCAGACTGTTTGAACTAAAAGATGACTGGTGGCCACATTTACAGAGGAACCTTCTATCCAACAATTAATGGATGTCGATTAGCTGCTTAAATTGGGATACCTTTCCGACATCTTTGAAAAACTAAATGAAAACACCACTTGTCTTCAAGGGAAAGGAGGAGCACAATTAGAGAAAATAAAAGCCTTGAGGAAAACAATTACATTTTAAAAAGTGTGTGTTGAGAGCAGAGACTTCTCCAACTTCACTCAGTTGCAAGAATTTGTCAAAACAAATGAGATCAACATTCAAACCATCTTCCTCCAAATTGTTATTAGCCACTTGCAAGGTTTGGAAAGAAGCATAGTTGAGTCTTTTCCCAACATTGACTCTGATGATATCTACAGCTGGATGCCGAACCTGTTTTCCTGCGACCTGAAACATACACCTGCTGGAATGACGAATGACATTTTTCAAAACCAGCTTGAGATCAGTGAAGACAGCAGTTTAAGATGGAAATACTGTGAAGGAAGCCAAGAAGAGTTCTGGAAGCAGGTGCATTCAAAAAACAATGCTTTTGGCAAGGCTGCAGTGAAAAGACTTGTGTGTTTTACTTCAACTTATCTCTGTGAGTCTGCATTCTCAACATACGATTACATAAAAACACATACAGGAGGAAACATTCTGGGTCAAGTGATTTGAGGGTAAAATTAACTAAAGCCAGTGAATCTCCCAAAAGCAACTCTCAACTTAATTAAGATGTTACTTTATTCACACGAGTATATCTCTGAGGAATTCGTGCTCTTTAATTGTTCTGAGGAGGAGCCTCATGGTGCAGTGGTTAAATGCCTGTACTGCAGGTAAAACTGTGCTCACGGCCTGGGGTTCAATCCCAGGTAGCCAGCTCATGGTTGACTCAGCCTCCCATCCTTCCGAGGTCAGTAAAATGAGAACCCAGCTTGCTGGGGGGGGGGGGCAATGTGTAGCCTGCACACTGTAATTAAATTTGTAAACCACCCAGAGACTACTTAAAGTGGTATGGGGCGGTATATAAGCAGAACACTTTGCTTTTGAAGCATTCTGATAAGTTCTGACGTACGGACAGTAGAAAGTTAGCGTTCTGCAGCAGCCATGTTCAAGCCACGTCCCCTTGTCTTCTTTTTCTAAGTATTCAAACTGCTTTAACTGTGCCACAATTTTTTTTAGCCCGCCAAGGTGCCATGGCGAAAAAAAGTTTGAGAACCACTGCCCTAGGGGACTACAAAATTTGAAGTCCATGTTGAAGGGAGCATCCCACTCAACTGCACTCTCTGCGATGGCCCTTGAGGAAGAACTGGAGCCAGGATAAAGCCAGGCCTCCACTCCCTAACCCCAAAAGCTTGCCCAGAAAATATCATCGTCAACAGTATCTAAGGCTGCTGAGAGATCATCCAGGACCTCAAAAGTTCATCTTGTAGGGCATCCAATGCCTTCTCTGTGGCATTACTTGGACTAAACCTGGACTGGATAGGATCAAGAGCATTGGTTTCATCCCTCTTGTTTTACAAAAGTGTGGTTAAGTTGTGCAGATTGGCCTCCCTCCCTCCCTCAGCTTTGGCAGGCCAGTAGCAGTAAAAGGAAGATACAGTAGTCCCCCGCCCGTTCATGGTTCATATACTGCGGTCCCACTATATCGCAGTATATGAAAAAAGGCCCCCTGGGGTAAGGCAGGAAGGCCTCTTTCAGGCCTCCTGTACTTACCCCAAGACCGGGGCTGCCCTGAATGGGCCTGTGAGGGCCTTCCCAGCCCTTCTGGAGGCCCTAAAATGGCTTCCCTGTGAACTGGAAGTCACTTCCCATTTACCAGAAGTGACTTCCGATTCACAGAAAATAATATCTGAGGCCTCCGAGGGCCTTTCCATGCCTATCGGACGCCTCATAAATGATTTTTGGCAATCCGGAAGTCACTTCCAGTTTGCAGGGAGGCCCTTTTGGGCCTCCAGAAGGCCCGGGAAGGCCCTTACAGGCCCATTTGGGGCAGCGCCAGGCCTGGGGTAAGTACAAGGGCCCCCAGCTAGGCCCCCCAGGCCTGACCTGACCTGCATCCACATATCACAATTTTTCAATTATTGCGGGTCAGGTCGGGTCCCCAACACCCATGATAGGTGGGGGGGGGGGGGGTCACTGTAAACCAAAGTCAGAGCTGTCTGTGTTTTCTAATTGTGAGCTTGGTCTTTGGAAGCAGCACTTCATTTCCTCTTCCCTGGTTGGAGCAGTCAATTGGGGCAAGAAATGTGAGCGAGTTTTCCTGTTAGACTTGCTGCATCCTCCTTAATAGAAAACTACTTGGGCCCTGCTTTGTTAGAAAGCTTGAAAGTGATTTCTGATATTGCTCCATGTGTTTTAAAAAGAGAGCGCTTCCCAGTACTCAGAGTCCATCAGAGGTTGTTGTGAGACTGAAGAGATTCTCTCTTTTAAAACCCAGAACAATTTTGTTACAAATATTTGCCCCTCTGAACAAATGCACCATTTCCCTCTTGTGCTGGTTAGGAGCTAAAAGAAATCAAGAATGAATGCCTGAGACCAGTATTTATACACCGTCTTTCTCCAAGTAGCCACAACCTGTTGCAGCCATTTCCAGCCAGAGATGTGCAGATTTGAGTTTCTGGTCATCCAAAATATGTGTCTGGATACAGGTATCTGTATGCAGAAATAAGGAACATCTATTTCATTTCAGGTCAATGGGATGAGCTGCTAAGGAAGCTAATATTTGTGGGGGGGGGAGGAAGGAGGAGCGGGGCCCGGATAGTTTTTTTTTCTTAAAACATTGTGTGGGAGAAGAAGTAAGTACTGAAGTGTGGGATAATATATGGAATACAAGAATGCTGAATGCTGTGTCTGTAAGGATATAGAAAATATAATGTATATAAATCAGTTTGGAGATGGTACTTAACTCCAGTGAAATTAAAACAAATAAAATAGATGCTCATTATTCCAAGTTGGGTTGGAAAGGATGTCAGGGGGAAAAAAAAACATTTCCCCCCCACCCCAGCACAGATCAGCTGGCAGGTGGGGCTTGGGGGAGGGAAAAGGTTTTTTTTAAAAAAAGCTTGGTTTTTTCAAACTTTTTCCCCTCCCCAAGCCCGCATGTGGCTTACAGACAGAACGAAATGGTTCATTTCAACAAAAAACACAATTTTGTTTTGTCTGTAACAAAATGCTGCTTCCTCGTGTCATTTCTTTTAGTTTCATTTCGTTACGTTACAACACAATAAAACAGCATTTCGTTTTTCATTTTGTACCCATCCCTATTCTGGTCCTGAGCTGTTGCCTCTCCTGTGTTGGGCTAACTTCCTGTTCAATGGCTGTTTAGGTTCTCCAATGTAGTGGTCTGCACACTCCTCACTGCATTGGACTGCATCTACTATATTGCTCCTTTTATGGTTTGGTATCGGATCCTTTGGGTGGACAAATCTTTGACTAGTTCTACATGTACTGAATGTGGAGTAACTGGTGCATAAGGTACCTCACAATTTCATTTCATTTATTAATTTAGTTATTTTGCTGAACTGTGATAGGTGCACACATGTGATTCATGTCTGGGCAAAGCAGTTTTGCCACAGAGAGACAATTTCGTACAAATTACTTATTAAAGCAAAATTTTTTTTGCTATTTCAAGTTGATAATTACAAAACCATTAACACTTGGAACATTTTTATTGCTCTGACCACGTGTCCTACTGGTAATGACCCATGCATGAAAGATTTCTCAAACAGAGATCCAGGTCAACAAAACTGAATCAATATTAATATCCAGATATGGATTTTAGGACAAGTGGCTGCGAGCACACAATGTCTTTCTGCTTCACACCTTATAATGCCTGTTGATTATTGTCTCAGGAGATCTGCATGGATTTTGGCTTTTGGGTGGGACGTGGTGCACTCAGAACTGAGTGATGCGGCAGAGAGGAGAGGCTGGGAGGTCCCTGACCCAACTTTTTCTGGAGCCATGAATCCACCAGATGGTCCAATAGAAGCTGCAGATTTCTTCCCACTCACTATCCTATATTTCAGTCTCTGTTACAGGGTTGTTGTGAGACCTGCTGAGTCTCACAATGCATGCCAAGTACTTTGAGTCCTATATAACTATGAAGTATTTCTCAAGGTTCATTAAAAATAGGAGTGGCGGACTCTATCCACAAGCCATGATCATGAGCCATGCAGAGCATGACTGACAGGAGATATACGTCAGAAAATCTGGAGAATCGAATGCTCTCTACTTTTGCCCTTTTGGGTTATTAAATCATGGTATCGTCTTTGTAGGAGAAAAGGACAACATACATTGGGATTTGAAAGGCAAAGCAGAATCATTTTGAGGAAGGAGAAAGATGCATAGCACAGAGGCAATAATCTGTTGTTTTTGGTTTGTTTTTAAAATCTTCTTTGAGTTTGCTGAAGAACTTCAGGATTGTTTTATTTCACCCACGTAGTTATCACTGGGACATCTGCTGTGTTGCATTAGGTATAGCACATGCTGTAGCTGGCACATGGAAGGCCCTTAGATTTTGCTGTGTCGGTTGTGTAAGTCTGATGCTTCTATATGCTTGTTCACTGACAACAGCTAGTTACTTGAGTTCTGTTCTTTTCCTACACCAGCTGCCACACTATCTTCACTTGCAGCTGAAAAGATAATTGACTTGGGAACAAGGGCTATGGGTGTGTGGTGTGGGCGGCATATAGGCTGCAGGGCTCATGGCCTTGTCGAGACAGGAGAAAGAGGGTCTCTTGGGCTTAGATAGGCACCGTGAACCCACATTCTTGGTGGGTGGAAGAACCTGGCAGGAGGTTTTGCTTTGTGTGATTAGACTTGACTTCACCACCCCCAGTTCTATTAACTGTAGTGAGTTACAAACAGGGTTGGCTTCAAGCAAAGGCTGATACACTTTTTATACCCTTTCCCGCTGGCCAATTAGACAGGGAGGTGGGATGATGCATGTCCTTGCACAGCTCCTAATTCGCCAGCGCCAGGGAGAAGGAAAGATGACGCCTCAGAGGCTGCTTCCCCATTGGAGTTTCAACCCACACAACCCAAAGGAAGGTAAGTCAGTGGTTGATTTTGCACTGGAGTGTGGGTCTTGGCTCTGAAAGGCAGCTGTGCTGCTGTGTTTCATTTTGGAACTTGACCCCTTCCAAAACTAAATGCCCATCTCTATATCCCACATATAAGCCATGCATGCAATTATTCTCCCAGATGCAGAAGTCGGTAGAGCAGCAGCTGGGTTTCCCAAGCCCTCTAAGCCCAGTAGGTGGCTCTGCAAAGCTATCCATGGTGGGATCGTGTGGTTAGCCCTACAGAGGTGATGGTCTATAACGAGGTGGATGGCACCATAGGCCAGTGCTTCCCAAACTTTTTTGACTCATGGCTCTCTTGACTTACTGGTTACTGGCCATGCATCCCCAGTCTAGTAGAACTGCTGTATCCACAGGATCACTTCCTGTGGCTTACTTATCTACTGCTTTAAAAAATATACATACACACACATGAATACACTTTCACAGCATGTATTACCAGGTCTGGCCACTAGATGGAACCAGAGACTATGCTATAAAGGTGGCTTAATGGACACATTGAAACAGAAACACCCTGGTGGCCCAACTTCTCTAAAAGAAGCTACTTCCAGAAAATGGAGAAGCTGATTTTTTTTTGGTAGGGTGGGTGTGGGTGTGGGTGGGCAGGGAGGGCACCCTTCCAAACAGGAGGGCAAGAAACCCAGTCCTCGGCAAGGGCTCCCTCTCTTCCTCATGCATGGACTGGAGAGAACCTGCCCGTTAAGTGCTGTATGATGCTTTGGGTAGGTGGGGAGAAGGGAGGAAAGGATTCTGCCCCCCCCCCCAGGTGGAGTCTCCGGCCTCCCACGGAGCCATAGTGCATGGCCTGGGAAACCCTGTCACTGGCCAGCGGCTGCTAGCTCCTAGGACTGTTTTTTTTAAGCATTTAAAATATTTTTGGGGGGTGTGGGGGGATGCAACTATAAAAGTAGTTAACTGTTTTTAGAGTTTAGGATTATAAGGAATAAGTATAAAAACTCACGTTCCAAGCTCTGGGATTTATCCAGGATAGAGTTTAAGACAGTGAATTCCTTTTTTTTTTTTTTTTGCATATTATACTAATAATTGTGTACTGTCTAGTCAGTTTTGATTTATGGTCCCTAGGTAGAGAGTACTCAGTTGACCATTTCCCTTCTGGGGACATCCTGGGGCTGTGCAGCTTACCCAAGAGCACACTATAATGTTTGCACAACATTAACCTTTGCATATTATTTCTCACCAGTTTTATTTCCACACATTTCACAGAATAATGTCAAGGTATAAGCAAGACTGTGTCTGCAAAGCCACATTTGTTTTTCTTTTAGCCTAAATAGGTACCCGGTGACAAGGCAAATTCATACCTCACCCATGGAATAGACTTTGAAGGCTGATTCATTCGCCAATGTTATTGGAAATAGCCAGTAGATGGCATCTCAGTTTCAGGAAGATACTTCCTAAAATTAATGTCAAAAAACCCTCTGGACTGGCACCAAGGGTCGAGAGGAACTTTGCTTATTCTGGTGTGTCACTGGAAAATTGTCCTCATGTGGACTCCAAATCTGTATTCTGGAATGAAAAGGAAGTTTGGTGTATTGGCTGCCTCATAAACTTTCAGATTTCAAAAAATCCCTAGTTTTCTTTTTAAAATGTTACATTATGTTGTATTGTTGCAAATTGCAGAGGCATCTGGCCTGAGGACTCACCTTTTAGTGCTTCTTTTTCTGTCAATGATGCAACAGGATCCAGCAGTACAAAGACTGAGTCCACACTAGGAGCTTATTGTGGCATACTGGCATTGTTATCCTTTGTTGTGTAGTTTTTCTAGGCAATGTTGGCTGCATTTTACAGTCCTCCTGCATTTCTTTTATTCTTCCATCTTTTTCAGATCTCTCTCTCACACAAAATCTGAACTAAAAAGTAAAGGGGGCAAGATGTGGAGTAATAGTATAATCTTCACAAGAGCCAAGTCCTTAAAATACATGTTCTGTCTTTATAAAAAGCATGGCTTTTTAATACGGTTTTCTGCTGATTTATCTGACAACGGAGCCTAACAGGTGTCTGAACTTGTTCACACCTTTGCTATTAGTTTAATGACAATGCTATAGTTACACTGTATTTTTTTAAATGCTCCTTTGTGGTTTTGTTTTGTTTTGGGCCATTAAAAAGATACTAAAATGTCAGTAGAATATGCTTGAAATGTTTGTAGTTGAAAAAGTGTTTTAAGAAATACCAAATACCAAATTGCTCATATGGAACAAGTGCTATTTACTACCTTGTTTTGTTGTTTTGTCAGAAATATTTTCTTGTCTTTTAATAGTGGCAGTTTTGCAACAGCTCTAAATTTTGAGAAGTGTTCTACCTTATTTTTCTTGAACCAAATTAATTCTTTTTTGTTTAAATAGAAAGCACTGGTGGGTTCAGTTGAATTTTCCCTTCCCTACTCCACAACAATGCAGTTCTTACTTAGCATCTTTACATCCTCCCCATCAGTAAAGCACTGCATCCCATGCAGCTTTGGACAGTCAGTCTGTTTCCAAAGGGAGGTACCTGGTGCAGTGGGAGCCACTTTCCTGATGCTATTAGACCCCCCCCCCCAATACTCCTTCAGCCTCTATTATGAGATGATCTGCTTGGGAAGGAAGAGTACTTTTTTCCAGTTTTCTTAGGTTGAGCAGAATCATAGAACAGTGAAGTTGGAAAGGAACCTCAAGGCCATCAGGTCCAAACCCCTAGATATAAATACAAAGGATATCTGCCAGGTGGTTGTCCACATTCCTTTCAAATGCCTCCAATGATGGTGCACTCACCACCTCTCGAGGTAATTGGTTCCACTGCATACTGCTCTAACAGAGTAGTAGTTTTAGCCTGGCAGTATGTGTGTTTAGCTCCTGGTTTAACATCTCCTCTTCCACAAATGTGGACTGCTTGGTATCTGCATATGCATGGAAGGAGCACTTTCCCAGTATATTTTATGACCCTCTCGCCTCTGGGTATGTCCTTATAAATTTCAGTGCAACTACTCTATCTGCCAGGCTACCAGTGGACCCAAAGGAAATTAAGGTTCTGATTGACAAACTAAAACATGGGAAGGTACCAAGCCCAGATGGGTTTCCCCCCAAAACTTTGAAAATACATCTGGATTGATGGTCTCTGCCAGTAGCTGCTCTATTTCCTTTAATAGAACAAATTGGGAGGATACATTAGGCATGGGCTAAAGGAACCCTAGTACCCATCTTTTAAAAAGGAGATCCACATTTACCAAGGAATTATCTCCCTGATGATTTGCTATCTGTTATGGACAAGCTCAACTGATAATTGGATGGAAACTCAGAAACATCCCAGGGCTGGAACAGATTGGCTTTTGTACTAAAAAGATCTACTCTACTGTGTGATTTTATCTCGTTTGGATGAGAAATATAGTAATACATGAGGGAGAAGATTGTAATCTGCCTTTTTGTTCTTTAATCTGAAAGGGACTTTTGATTTCATTCCTAGAAAATTACTAGACAGGGCCTTGATGAATGGGAGACTATTGTTTCTCATCCAAATGTTGCATTTTCCCACCAACTGCTGAGCAATAGTGGGGGTTAAGCTGGGTTGCACCCTGGCACACTGCCTTTTTAATTTGTTCATAAATAACTTAGGCCCCTACCTGAGATCAGCCAAATGTCCAAAACATGGTCCCCAGCAGGTCCCACCAGTGTTATATGCAGATGATATCATAGTTTTTTCTTTAAACCAGCTGGCTGTCAAGTGACTCCATGTGACCTTTGCAGGTTACTGTGATGATGACAACATTTTTTACAATTAAAGTTGCAAAATCTAAGATTCCCAAGTTCCCTAAGACACTATAGAGCAACACCTGAGAACAGGTTAAAATATATAAGTGTACTTTATAAGTATACTTCATTAGTATACTTTATAAAGTATACTTATAAAGTATAAGTATATAAGATTGCATTTTGTCTGTCTATCTATCTATCTATCTATCTATCTATCTATCTATCTATCTATCT
>JAHTLZ010000129.1:2067532-2088401 GCA_023846285.1 Phrynocephalus versicolor | reverse complement strand
TCTATCTATCTATCTATCTATCTATCTATCTATCTATCTATCTATCTATCTATCTATCTATCTATCTATCTATCTATCTATCTATCTATCTATGCCCAAAGGCAGCATTTTCTATATTGACATGGGATGTGACATCCCCTGTACTACTCAGGTTTTGAAAGCAAAAACAAGGTCCCAACTACTTTACAGCATACCCATTGGGATTTATGTATATAATTCTAAGGTGAGCATACAACACACATTTCTGCATCCTATCCTGGGTGTCCCTAAACACATAAGATACACAGCTCTATAGAAATAGAAGCAGCAGTTGGCTGACTGGAATCCAGAGCATAGATGCAGACCCTAAAATGTTGGTTGCAGCTACACATCTTAGCTGAGCACCTCAGTTGAGCATTGTTGTTGTTGTTGTTGTTCAGTCATTTAGTCATGTCCGACTCTTTGTGACCCCATGGACAAGAGCATGCCAGGCCCTCCTGTCTTTCACTGCCTCTCGGAGTTTGGTCAAATCCATGTTGGTTGCATTGATGACATCGTCCAACCATCTCATTCTCTGCTGTCCCGTTTTCCTTTTACCAACATCAGGGACTTTTCCAAGGAGTCCTCTCTCCTCATGAGGTGGCCAAAGAACTGTAGCTTCAGCTTTAAAATCTGTCCTTCCAGTGAACATTCAGGGTTGATTTCTTCAGGGTGGATAGGTTTGATCTCCTTGCAGTCCAGGGGACTATTAAGACTCTCCTCCAGCACCACAGCTCAAAAGCATTGATTCTGCGGCGATCAGCCTTCCTTCTAGTCCATCTCTCACCTCCATACATCACTACTAGATAAACCACAGCTTTGACTATCCTAACCTTTGTTGGCAAAGTCATATCTCTGTTCTTTAAGATGCTGCCTAGGTTTGCCATCGCTTTCCTCCCAAGAAGCAGGCATCTTTTAATTTCATTGCTGCAGCCGCCATCTGCAATGATCAAGGAGCGCAAGAAAATAATATCTGTCATTGCCTCTATTTCTTCCCCTTCTATTTGCCAGGGAAAATATGTTTTTCGATGTTGAGCTTCGACCCATTTTTAACCCAGTTTTTTTATGTTGAGCTTCATCCCATTTTTTCACTCTCCTCTTTCACCCTCATTAAGAGGTTCTTTAATTCCTCCTCACTTTCTGCTATCAGAGTAGTATCATCTGCGTATCTGAGGTTGTTGATATTTCTTCCGGCAATCTTAATTCTGGCTTGTGATTCATCCAGACCTGCCTTTCTCATGATGTACTCTGCATATGTTAAATAGGCAAGGTGACATTATACAGACTTGTCGTACTCCTTTCCCAATTTTAAACCAGCCAGTTGTTCTATATCCAGTTCTGGCTGTTGCTGCTTGTTTCACAAATAGATTTCTTAGGAGACAGATAAGGTGGTCAGGCACTCCAATGCCTTTAAGAACTTGCCATAATTTGCTGTGGTCCACACAGTCAAAGGCTTTGGCATAGTCAATGAAGCAGAAGTAGATGTTTTTCTGGAACTCTCTAGCTTTCTCCATAATCCAGCGCATGTTGGCAATTTGACCTCTAGTTCTTTGCCCCTTTGAAATCCAGCTTGCAGTTCTGGTAGTTCTCTGTACACATACTGCTGAAGCCTGCCTTGTAGAATTTTGAGCATAACCTTGGAGAATTCTTTGGTGTTGCCCTTCTTTGGGATTGGGATGTAGACTGAGCTCTGTCCACTGCTGAGTTTTCGAAATTTGCTGGCATATTGCATGTAGCACCTTTACAGCAGCCTCTTTTAAGATTTCAAATAGTTCAATTGGAATGCCATTACTTCCACTGGCCTTGTTGTTTGCAATGCTTTCTAAGGCCCACTTGACTTCACTTTCCAGGGTGTCTGGCTCCAGGTCAGCACCTACACTATCTTCGTTATCAGGGACATCCAGATCTTTCTGATATAATTCCTCTGTGTATTATTGCCATCTCTTCTTGATCTCTTCTGCTCCTTTTAGATCCTTACCATTTTTTTGTCCTTTATCATATCCATCTTTGCATGGAATGCCCCTTTCATATCTCCAATTTTCTTGAGTAGATCTCTGGTTTTTCCCTTTCTGTTGTTTTCCTCCATTTCTTTGCACTGTTCCTTCAGGAAGGCTGTCCTGTCTCTCCTATGAAGTCTGCATTCAATTTGTATTCAGTTGAGTGTACCATATGCTAATTGATTCTTACACCAGCAAGTGTCTGTCTCTGATCCAACATAAAATTAGGTCCTTGGGTATGGTCCTTGATTTTATTCTAATGCCCAGCCACCAACAAGTGTATAGGGTACTTACCAAGAAATCCACAGTGACTGGTCACATATTGCCGGTCAGACCAGAAAGCTCATACTGTATAACTACTTGAGTGGCAAGCTTCTTCCTGGCTGTAATGCATAGAAGTGCTGGATTGTTTGCTGATGTGTGATCATTTATTTATTTATTTATTTATTTATTTATTTATTCTTTTTTGTGTTGACTATATTTATTTGCTCGTATAGATCACATGACCATAATAAACTGTACTACTAAACTTGGAAGCATGGTGCAGGGAGAGGGAGTTAACTCCCTAAGTAGGGATAGGCGAGAATTCTTTTTGCTTTATCTTTTGATAAGCATTTCTCATAGTCTGAAAACTTTTTCATAATTCTGTCAAAAATATTGAAACCTTACAAATTCTGACATCTTTAATGTCTCATCATCGTATCATTATTCCTTCTCATCCTTCTCATAGAGGCCAGACAACATGAAAAGCTTACTGTTATATCCCCTTAAGTTAGTAGCTGGCACCATCTTCCCCTCCTTCATCTGACTAGGATGAATGGAGCCCCTGTTTCCCAAACAGATAGGAGGAATTCTGTTGTGCGGTATGTCTCCTTCCACGGATCTGGGAAAAACAATAAGCAAAAGAACAGCCAATAAAGGACTCCAGATCTAGTGGCTGGCTTCCCCATTTCCTCTCCGAGGGACTCTCTGGTACAGTGCATGGACCAAGCAGAAAGGTGATGGGCAGGCTGAATTGTTCCTAAGAAGGAACTAAGCTTTATTACATCCTGAAAGGAAAGGAAATAACAGAATAGAGTCAAACAAAAGTTACTGTAAGGTAGGAAAATCACAGAAACTGGTCTTTGGGCACAATCCTGGAAAAATACAAGGAATGAGGGATCAAATACTGTATAGGCATTTATGATTTATCAGCACAGCCAAACAAAATAATAAGTCCTGATTGTTTTTGCCATTCCCTTTCCATCATTTCCTGCTATACATGATGCAAGTCTGTAACATAAACATCAGGACTTTTGACATGTGTTGTGCTAATGAAACACATGAACACACTGTCATGACATAACACAATGTGTGAAGTGTTTGGGAGGCTTAGAAGTGTCACAGAGCAACTAAGAGTGTGACCACATAGATAAAAATGCAGTAAATGCTCCAGAATTGGGATAGACTGATTGATTTTTTTCCATAGACTACATGACACAAAAGGAAATGTGAATCAACACACAGCCTCCACCCCATACCTCCATAATATTGCCTTTGCAATTGGGATTTCTTCTTTTTTTTACACCGGTGGAATTTCAGGCAGTGTGACTGATTTAACTGATGCAGAATACAATCCTTTGCTGTCTACCATTTCCTTCTCGGCACAATATGCTATTTCTTTTCTTCTTTCTTCTTCTTTGGTGTCAGCACTGTTGTGGGAGGGAAAAGACATGATAAAAAGTTGGAGGAGAGGAGGAAATTGGCACTCTGCCCTTCTTCACAGCTCATCTGTAGTTGTTTTGTAGCTGCACCTCCTGCAGAAGAATGTTGACAAGCTGCAAACAAGACTTTCCTCCTCTCCCCCCTCCCCCGGCACCAGGTCTCTCTGTTTTCTTTCTTTCTTTCTTTCTCTCTCTCTCTCTCTCTCTCTCTCTCTCTCTCTCTCTCTCTTTCGTTTTGTACTTATTGACCACCCGATTTTCCCATAGGAAAATAAGCATGTCCTCCCCAAGAAAACTAGTCACTCTTTCATCAGTGATGTACATTTGTTTTTTTAATGTAACTATGTATAGTTATTTCTTCAACCTACTCAAGACCAAGTGTGGTATACTGGTAGAGTGATAGACTAGGATGGGTCCAAAACCTCTCTTGGCCATGAGTACTCATCAGGCAGTCATAATTTACCAAAACCAATCCTAAAACATCTTTGAACATCTTGAACATCTTGAAAAACCTGTTGGAATTGCCATAAGCCAGAAGTGACTTGACAACATGCAAAGTAGAATGTTGCCACTGGAATCTCCGATATGCGGCAGGTTACAAATTCAATCAATTAAAAAAATTAAAATTCTACATGAATACCTCTTGAAGCTAGAACTTTAAAAACTTTAGATTGGAAAGTGGTGGAACAGAGCTGCAGCTGCAATATGCTGTCTCCAGGGCCGGCGTGTCCATTAAGGCGAACTAGGCAGTTGCCTAGGGTGCCAAAATGGAGAGAGGGTGCTGGCCAGCCTGCTGTCCCCCCGCCGCCCATCACCGTCCCCCCGCCGTCCCCTGCCATCCGCTGCCCCCTCCTCAGACTTAGCTGTAGTTTTTTTTAATCATCTCCTCATATCTCCAGTGCTTCCTGTTGCATTTACCAGTCACTGGACATAACTTTATTGGTATTTTACGCTTGCATTTTTCAAATGACATAAGCTGCAACAGCAAAGTGCAGCTAATTTACAATTGCCAGCTGCTTTGTTGTGTCTTGTCCTGGCACCTATCATGATGGCAACGAAATCTGTTTCAGGAGGGGAAATGTCATAGAGCTGTGATTCTTAACCTGGCTGGGGTTTCTGGGATGCAGAGTCCAAGAACACCTGGATACTTAAGTTGGGAACAACTCTCATAGAGGATTTGTTACGTTGTGTGGGTTTGGATGGCTAAATGATTGTAAACAAGTAGGGACCTGGTAAAATACTAGAGCTTCAATATTTCTTAAAAACCACTAGATGCTGATTTGAATAAGCGATTCATTTGCAAATATGGGTCTGGGACTAATTCTCGGCAGGGTAGGTATACCAGGTCTCAGGTCACCTGAGGCATCCAGAACCTGCTGTGCTTCTTTGGTTCTTCGGGCTGGGAGAGTCATTCTGGAGAAGGAGGCAATGGCAGTTTTTGAGTGGTATGTTTTTAAAACCTGGCTAACTTCCTATGCCCACATCCAGCTAGAGCTGGCGCTCACTAGTTCCATGGGAAGGTGCTTATAAATGTTTTGGGCTTGTCCACCTTGGATGCTAGGAGTGAGGGGGAGAGGATCGGGAGTGACCAGGTGGGTGCCTGGCCTCCACCTGGACCCATCCTCTCATCATCTGGAAGAAGGCTGCGAATGGCGTTCCAGGACTGCACCTCATAAGCCTTCTTGAGGCACATGCCCTGGCAGCAGCAGCAGCAGCAGCACAGAGTCTGTTGGGAAGAAACCTCCAGGGTGTACATACAGTTGCATGGGCAAACTCTAAAGGAAATGGCAGCAACTGTTGGAGGTGTGGGACACATCTTCCCCCATTTGCCAAAAAAAGGGGGATACTTTCACTCTAGCCCAGTTTTGGATTGCCATAAGTATGGTAGATAATTATACCTGGGTTTTACCTGGATATCCATTCTGCCTGTTCTGTCAAATGACCGGCTCAAAAGCAGTTTTGATCCTTCTCCAAGGTGTTGCCTGTCAAGCCCTTCTGACATCAAAAGGGTGCACCCTGTTGGCTTATGTTTGGCCCTGAAATCTCACAGGATGGTGTGCTGCTGACCTAGCAACAGCTGGCAGTGCAGGCAGACAGGAAAAAGAGGAAGACAGGAATCCAGGGATACAGAGATAGCATTTTGGAGCTGTGGGGTGGCTGAAGGTAAACCACACTGTGATGCATAGGGATTCTCTCTCTCCCCCTCTCTCTGTTAATCAGAAGGCAGGATTAGAACCTTGCTGTAAAAATGATTTGATGTCTGCACCTTCTACTTTTGTAAACTACTGTAGCACAGGTTTCCAATACATTGAGTCTAAGGAGAGTAAATCTGGTTGCATTGCTATTGGAATGTCTCAACACTTGGAGAATATCAATGCAAAGGAGATATACTTTTGTTCCTTATATTTGAGTTTAAGACTTTTATTGGTGGCCAGCTCTAAATACAGTTTCTTAGAATGTATAGTACAATATATGCCCACTCCTCCTATAAATTAGCTGCGAGGAAAAGAACATACAAAGTTAAAATATTAACACCTCTCAAGATGGGGGAGAGTTACATAAATTCTGGAATGACTTTGTTTATTGGCTTATTTGCCTGTGTTGGAGGATTTTTTGATTTTCGTATACTGTGATTTTCAGCATTTCTCCGGCCAAAGGTGACTGTGTGCAGTTAATGCTTTTGTAGCAGGGGAGGTGCTGCGGCCTCTCAGTGTTTGCTGGTTTCAAATTATTGAGGCAATGTTAACACTTGGGTCCCCAGCGCAGCAAGTCAACGGGAGTGGTGCCACCAGGCTGAAACAAGGAGTGAGCCTTATAACTTAGTCCTGGGCAATGTTGCAGGCTGAATTAATGTAAGCAGAAAACATAGCAGTGGAAGGAGCACTTCTCTGAGAGCTTAAATAAACATCATGCCCATCTTTCTCACACAGAAGCACCTGCCCTTTCTCATCTGTTTCTGCACCTACCCAATTCTTTATTAACTCTTCATTCACTTGGCCCCCGACATGCCCCCACCATTTCTACAGGTCCCTGGCACTACCTCTTCCTTTCTCTCTCTTCCATATCATTATTCTTCCTTGTGCCCTAATCACAGCTTGATAAACATGCTCTTTTGGGCAGTGTCTCCTAGCATGTCCCACTCCAAAAATGGTGGTAGGGACCTTCAACCCTCCAGATATTTTAGATATCAGTTCTTAGAACCTAGAACCTGCTGGGCCAGTAGTAATGGACACTGAGCTCTTGTTTTAACCTTTGAGACCTGGTGGATTTAATCATACTCATGCCCTCCAGTCTCTCTGTAATGTCAGCAGCAGCTGCAACAGCAGAAGGAGAATCCCTTCTGTCTGCTGTGATGGCTAGTGGCTTCATATCCTAGGCTACTGTCCAGAGTCCCCTAGTGGGGAGGCTGGTTTTGTCCAGATATTCCTTTTGCAGGCTTATGAGGCAGAAGTGCTGAGTTTCCTAGGGAGACCTCCATTTTGAGTTGTTAATATTTCTTCAGATCAGCTGTTTCTCTCAACAGTGTCAACACATCACTAAGAGTTCTCTGAGCCAATATTTAAAGCAAGTAAAAAAGTGTACTTCTGCAGTACACTCACAGTCACCTGTAAACCCCTTGTAAAATGCTCCCCCATTCTACCAGGGGACTGTCTGTGTGCAGGACATGATCCTGCTGAAGTAGAGCAGCAGGAGTTGTCAGGAAACCAAGAGGACATTTGCATTCATCACCAAAGCTAATTAAGGCCATTCTGCATGAAAGCCCCTTGGAGAGACATAGCTCTTGCTGCTTCTGTTCCAAAAGACCTGCTGCATTCTCAGAAGGATGACCCACACAGCAATTTCCAAATTTCAGAAAGTTCCAGTGGAATTCACACTGTTGCAAAGTAAAAGTGGCTTCCTTGCCTTTTATACATTTATTATTTGTTTTGTTTTGATACATTTGAAATATTCTTTCCCCCAGGGTGGTTCGTCACATGTTTGCATCTTTCGCTGTTGGCTATGCAGGTTGGAGGTTCATAGCATCTTCATAGGGTTGGAAGGGACCTTGGAGGTCTTCTAGTCCAACCCCTTGCTCAAGCCAGGAGACCTCATACCATCCTGGAAGGCTGTCCAAATTGTTCTTGAAAACCTCTAGCAATGGGGTGCCCGCACTAGCAGGAGGCAAGCTGTTCCACTGCCAGGAAATTTCTCCTTATTTCCAGGTTGGCTCTCCCTCTAATGAGTTTCCACCCCTTGGTTCTTGTCATAACCTCAGATACAACTGAGAATAAATCAGTGCCCTCTTCCCTGTGGCAACCCTTCAGGTATTGGAAGACTCCTATCATGTCTCCCCTCAGTCTCCTCTTCATCAGGCTAAACATGCCTAGTTCTTTTAGTCATTCTTCATACAATTTAGCCTCTAGTCCCCTTATCATCTTTGTTGCTCTTCGCTGCATTTTTTGTAGGGCCTCTGTGTCTTGTTTGTATTGTGGTGACCAGATGGTGAACCTTTTAGAGACCAACTGCCCAAACTGCAATTCAAAACCCACTTTTTTTTTTTGGCAAAGTGCCAATACAGCCATTTAACCTGAATACAGGTGGCTGTGAAGGGGCGATGTCGGGTGCCCACAGAAAGGGCTCCGAGTGCCATAGGTTCGCCAACATTGGCCTAGGACCATTTCATTTTTTTGGCAGCGGCAGCACACCCCTGCCTCATCCTTAGGTGGTGGTCCACCAGGACACCTAAATCCTTCTCAAAGGTACTACTGTTGAGCCAAATACCTATTTATTTTAATTTTTATTTTAATTTTGTTTTATTATTAATTGTACAGACCATTCATTTTATATATTTCCTTGTTCCGTTTTGCTATATTGTTATATTTGTTCCTGATGCTTGTATGTGCTGTTAACCGCTTGGAGTTTCTCTGGAAGACCGGCAGTATATAAATAAATAAATAAATAAATAAATAAATAAATAAATAAATAAATAAATAAATACCTCCTATCATGTACCTGTGCCTCTGGTTTCTCTTGCCTAAGTGCAGGATCTTACTTTTCTCACAAATGAACTACCTCTTGATGGACAGGACCCAATGTTCAAGTCTGTCAAGATCCTTCTGAATTTTGAATCAATCTTCCAAAGTATTGGCAATTCCCCCCAGCTTTATGTCAACTGAAAATTTGATGAGTTCTCCTTCAATCCCCTCATCAAGGTCATTTATGAAGATGTTGAAGAGCACTGGGACCAAGACAGAACCTCGAGGGACTCCACGGCACACTTTCCTCTATGTAGTTGTGATTCCATTGAGGACCACACATTGGGTGCGATTGCTCAGCCAGCTGCAAATCCACGTGGTAGTTGCACAGTCTATTCCACTTTGTTTTATCTAAAGCAGTACTAGATTGTGGTCTACCTTATCAAATGCCTTACTGAAGTCTACGTATATTATGTCCACTGCATTTCCTTGGTCTACATAAGAACATAAGAATATAAGAAGAGCCATGCTGGATCAGGCCAAAGGCTCATCTAGTCCAGCTTCCATTATCTCGCAGCGGCCCCACCAAATGTGTCTGGGACCACATGAGACTAGATATCTGTCTCCTGATAGCACTCCCCTGCATCTGGCCCTTGAAGTATCCCGGTTTTAAGCCTGGAGATTACACATCTCCCTCATGGGTTGTAACCTGTGATGGACTTTTCCTCCAGGAATCTGTCCAATCCCCTTTTGAAGGCATCCAGGCCAGATGCCATCACCACATCCTGTGGCAGGAAGTTCCACAGACTAACAATGCGCTGGGTGAAAAAATATTTTGTTTTGTCTGTTCTTACTCTCCCAGCCCTCAATTTGAGTGTATGTCCCCTAGTTCTGGTATTTTGTGAGAGGGAGGCAAGAGCTTCCCTCTATCCACTTTACTCATGCCCTGCATTGTTTTGTACATCTCAGTCATATCCCCCCTCAGGCGCCCTTTTTCCAGACTAAAAAGCCCCAAATGTTTTAGTCTTTCCTCGTAAGGGAGGTGCCCCAGCCCAGTAATCATTTTAGTCGCTCTCTTTTGCACCTTTTCCAGTTCCACCATGTCTTTTTTGAGATGCAGTGACCAGAATTGTACACAATACTCCAGGTGCGGCCTTACTATCATTTTGTAAAATGGCATTATAATGTTGTCTGTTTTATTTTCAATCCTCTTTTTGATAATCCATAGCATGGAATTGGCCTTCTTCACCGCTGCCACACACTTGATAGACAACTTCATTGAGCTGTCCACCAGCACACCAAGATCTCTTTCCTGACCCATCACGGATAACTCAGAGCCTCTGAGTTGATAGATAAAGTTTTGATTTTTTGCCCCAATATGCATTACTTTACATTTGGCTACATTAAATATAATGTTTGCCTATTAATGCTGTACATGGTCCCTCAATTCCTTATTCTCAAATACTTGAACATGTCTTAATTGTACTGGACTGTATATTATCCCTCATTACAGTAAGCCACCTTGGGCCCTTTTCCAAGGAGAAAGGAGGGGTAAAAATACTCTAAAAACAAATAAATAAACAAATAAATAAAGTTTGGATTTTTAGCCCCAATATGCATTACTTTACATTTTCCTACATTGAAATGCACTTGCCATTTCGCAGCCATTTTCCCAGTTTTGAGAGATCCTTCTGGAGCTCTTCACAATCTTCTCTCATTTTTACCACACGAAAAAGGTTTGTGTCATCCACAAACTTGGCCACCTCACTGCTTATCCCTGTCTCCAGGTCATTTATGAACAGATTGAAAAGCACCGGTCCCAGGACAGATCCCTGGGGAACACCACTTTTCACCTCTCTCCATTGTGAAAATTGCCCATTTACGCCTACACTTTGTTTCCTAGATCTCAACCAGTTCTCATTCCATAAAAGGACCTGCCCTCTTATCCCCTGACTGTACAATTTTCTCAGCAGCCTTTGGTGAGGGACTGTGTCAAAAGCCTTCTGAAAATAATAAATAAATAAATAATAAATAATAAATAATAAATCAAAATAAAAAATAAATAAATAATAAATAATAAATAATAATAAATAAATAAATAAATAAATAAATAAATAAAAATAAAAATAAAAAATAAAAAATAAATAAATAAAACAAACAAACAAACAAACAAAATCAAGATAGACAATAATCCACCTGTTCACCCAACTCCTCATGCCTGTTGACCTTCTCAAAGAATTCTAAAAGGTTTGTCAGCCAAGACTTACCCTTACAAAAGCCATGCTGATTTTCCCTTAGCAAGGTTTGTTCTTCAATGTGTTTTAAAATTTCTCTTGGATGAGGCTTTCCACCATCTTCCCTGAGACACACGTATGGCTAACCGGCCTGTAGTTTCCCGGGTGCCCCCTCCTTCCTTTTAAAAAAATTGGTGTGACATCCGCTATCCTCCAGTCCTCCAGCACTGTGGCCGTTTTAAGAGACAAGTTGCATACTACTGTTAAGATATCTTCAATTTCCTTTTTCAGTTCCTTAATAACCCTTGGTTGGATGCCGTCTGGGCCCGGTGACTTGTGGATCTTTAATTAATCAATTAAACCTAAAACATCCTCTCTTTTAACCTGTATTTGGTTTAATTCTGTAGTGAAGAGGGGCTGTTCTGGCATCAGAATCTGCCCAAGGTCTTCTGTTGTGAAGACAGATGCAAAGAACTCATTTAATTTCTCTGCAATTTCCAAGTCCTTTATCTTCCCTTTTCCTCCCTCACCATCCAGAGGGCCAACTGGTGCTCTGGCAGGTTTTCTACTTCTAACATATTAAAGAGGTTTTTATTATTTCCCTTTATATTGCTAGCCATACATTCCTCAAAGTCTTTCTTTGCCTCTCTTATCAAATTCTTACATTTCTTTTGCCAGAGTATGTGTTCCTTATTATTTTCCTCATTTGGGGAGGATTTCCATTTATGGAAAGACCATCTCCTTGCACTTTAGAGCCTCTCTAACTTCACTCTACTACCATTGTTTTAAACAGGCTCCATGCACTCTGGAGAATTTGGATTCTTTTTACCTTTCCTTTCAATTTCTTTCTAACTAGTTTCCTCATCTGAGGGAAGTCCGCCCTTCGGAAATCAAGGGTTTTTGTGTCTAATTTGCTTGCCACTCTTCCCCTGATATGCATGGCAGATTGCAGAATGGTCACTGTTCCCCAGAGGCTCAGTGACATTCACATCCATGACCAGGTCCTGAGTATCACACAGTATTAGATCCAGAGTTGCCTGTTCTTGGGTGGGCTCCATGACAAGTTGCTCTAAGGCACAGTCATTCAGCATGTTGAGAAACCTGGTTTCTCTTTCTTGCCCTGCGCTCGCGTTGGCCCAGTCAAAGTGGGGATAATTGAAGCCCCCCATGATTACTATCCTATCCCTCTTAGACACCTCCATGATTTCTCTCGTCATTTCAAGGTCCTCCTCAAGTTTTTGATCTGGTGGATGATAGCACCCCCCCACACACTATTACATTGCTCCTTGGACCTGATAGTTTAACTCACAGTGATTATATGGTGGAATCAGACCCACCATCAATCTCCATTCTGCTGGAGTTTACTCCTTCTTTGACATAGATGGACACTACACCTCCAGCCCGCCCCTCTCTATCACTTCTATAGAGTTTATCGCCTGGGATTGCTGTATCCCACTGGTTCTCCACATTCCACCAGGTTTCTGTTATGGCTATTATATCAATGTTACCCCTAGCTGCCAAATGTTCAAGTTCTCTCATATTTGTTCAGAGGCTTCGAGCATTTGCATAGAAGCACCTGTACAGTGGGTCCCCCAAGAATGGCTGCTTCTTTGTTCTCTTCCCCCCCCCCCATAGCTTTTAATTCCAGTAGACAAACTACCACATCCCATTTTTCTCCCAGTGCTAATACCTACTATGTCATCACTTTGAGGTTCTCTACCCTCTCCAAGCTTGTTCCATGGGGATGAGGTGTTCCAAACCGGATGCCACTCAGCTCCTGTCGGCTTTCCCCCAGTTCTCAGTTTAAAAGTTGCTCTGCAGCCTTTTTGAGGTTGAGTGCCAGCAATCTGGTCCCATCATGGTTCAAGTGCAACCCGCCCCTCCTGAACAGGTTTGGCTTGTCCCAAAAATGTTCTCCAGTTCCTGACAAAATTTTCTGCATGGTGGGATGTGCTGTACTAAAAAATTTGTGACCAAGCAAGCTTCTGAATGTTGACCAATGAAGGCATAATGTTGTATGGCAGTGGTGGCGAACCTATGGCATGGGTGCCAAAGGTGGCACGCAGAGCCCTTTTTGTGGGCACACAACATTGCCCCCTCACAGCCATGGCACTTCCCCCTCTGCTTAGAGCATGCCACTGTGCTCCGTGCAGAGAGCCAAGTGAAGGGGAAGCAGCGGCTTGTGGACTCGTTTGTAGCCCCAGTTTACTCTCCAGCCACACCACTCTGGGCATCCCAAAAGTGGCATGGATGGAGAGTAAACTGGGGCTATGAAGGAGCCCACAAACCACTGCCTCCCTTCACCTGGCTCTTTGCACAGAGCTCTTTCAAGACCGCTGAAACGGCTCCGTGCAGAGAGCTGGGCAAAGGGGAGGCAGTGGTTTGTGGGCTCCTTCAAAGCCCCGGTTTACTCTCCAGCCGCACCACTCTGGAAAATTCAAACGTCTGCTCTTTGATCCTCGCTTTCCTGGAGGGTAGCACCTGAAGCATTTGTAACCCGAGGTACTACTGTATTCAGGTTAAATTGCCGTATTGGCACTTTGTGAAAAATAAGTGGGTTTTGAATTGCATTTGGGGCACTCAGTCTCTAAAAGGTTCGCCATCCCTGTTGTATAGGATTTTCTATCTAATATGCTTATGCAGTACTTATAATACAGATAGCAGCCACTATAGCTGGTAAGAGCAGATGATATTTGGATTGTTTAGTATCTGCTTCTGGTGAAACATTCTTGCTGTTCTGGATTCTGGGGTGAAATAAGTCTATTGAGTTCAGTAGTATGTACCCAAAGGGGAGCTATTCCAGAGTAAGAAAGTGTGCATAGGCATAGTTGCTGATGCAGAGATGAAGAAAAGCTAAGCAAAGCATCATCATTTACTTAAGACTGTAATCCTCTGCACACTTACATTTTGTTGATCATATTAGGTTGCAAGGATTTATTCTGTGCTTAAGTAACTTAAACATACCTTAAGGAAAACTGAAGCAAAATATATTTTGAATAAAACTGTTTGGGAGGCAGGAGATGACAGAGGCACTTTTGTTTCTTAACAGAGAATATGTAACTATTGCAGACCGTAGTTTTTTGCATGGTGGGATGTACTGTACTGAAAAATGTTTGACCAAGCGAGCTTCTGGCTGTTGACCAAAGAAGGCATAATGTTGTATCGGATTTTCTATCTAATATGCTTATACAGTACTTATAATACAGATAGCAGCCACTATAGCTGGCAAGAGCAGATGATATTGGGATTAGAGCAGGGAGGAAGAATTCAACCCTTCCCTTGGGCAATTTGAAGGGACATCCATCCTGTTCCTTCCATTGTGAAGAAACCAGTTAATGTCTTTACCACTGACTTGGTGCAAGAACTGTTCTATGCAGTTTACAGCACGTGACCCAACCAGTAACGGGGGGGGGGGGGGATTTCTCAATGCAAACTGCAGCTTCAGAAAGAGATTTTTTTAAGTGCAAAAGCAATGGAGGCACATTCTATCTCTCTGTGTGCCATGGTCCCAATGATGAGGAGCTCTCCATATCAGTTGTTGCTTTAAAAAAAAACTTTTATGTTTTCTGCAAAGATAGGCTTAGTAAAGCATTTGGTTTGGGTGGAACTAGTAAAACTACTCTTTAAATATCTCATTTCCCGTGAAAGCATTGTTAGGGACACTAGAAATCAGTTCCTGCTTACTAGCATTACACACACACACACACACACACACACAAGCTAAATGGCTACCAGTCAATCCAATGGAGAATGTTTGTGTATGGGGTAGTGAGGCACACCTTTGTTAGAGCTGCTTTTTTAAAGATTGCAGAAGTGAATATTTCTCTGTTGGGATCCAGGAAGATTGGTACTGTGTGTATTTACTAGTAGCACAAAGTTAGTGTGAGCTGCCAGGACTTAATACATTCCAGGATTAGTCTCCGAATCTCTTCCAAAGACTGAGCAAATGCTGGGAATATGTGACAGGAGTCCCATTCCTCCTGAGAGCTCAGGGTGGTGTTTGGCAATGCCGTCTTTTACGCATGTGAGCTGCAGAGTTTCCAGTTCAAATCTCACCTCCGCCATTGCTCACTCGATTCCTTGAGGCAACCCTTGCTTGGTCCGTGCCTGCTCTTCCACAACCATATGGGGAGAGCCGCAATGTGGTCTACTTCTAAAGGTTGCTTCTGCTCTTGTGTTAAAAAAGCAGAGTATAGCCATGGTACTCCTCTCCCCTAACCTTTTTTTAGTTCTGTCTAGTAACAAAAAAGATGGAACAAACAAAAAGATGCTAAGGTCCCTTACAGGCTCTCATCCACAGAACAGTCTGTGGCCAGAACAAGCACTGCCACCTAAAAGGACTAAATCAGCCATGTCCAAACTTTGGATCTCTTGATGTTTTGGACCCACAACTCCCAGAATTCTATGCTTAAATTGTCAATGGCAAAGGACTGTGGAAGTTGCTGTCCAAAACATCTGGAAGACCGAAGTTTGGACATGCCTGGACTAAATAGTGATGGGGAGAGTCAGGAAAGGCTGCTGGCGGACTGAGGGAAGGCACAGGTGGAGAGAGGAAGGGCCAGGGACCCAAAGAAGTTGCCTTTGGAAGCCTGGACTGGTCACTTTCAGGAGTCTCTCCATCCAGTGCCAGTTTTCATCCTCGACTCTTTTTAGCCACTTGCCCACAACAGAGGAGAGGGGGGCTTCTGGGCTGCCCTTCAGACCCTGAGCCAACTCTTGCTTTCCAGCAGGGCTTAGAGAAGTCAGTTTTGGACTACCATGGTGCCCAGAAGCCAAGGCAAGGTTTTCCCCGCCCCCATCATCTCATGAACTGTAGTTCACACAACTTTTCCAGAGCTCTGCTTCCCAGTGCAAAGGATGCAAGGAGGCAACCTGGGGAGGAGCCCTGCTGCTTCTCAATCTGACATTAAAGGATGGGGTTTTAGGAGGCAGAGTCTTCCAGGGAGCCTCTGCCTCTAGGCCTGCATATATGGTGGAGCCTATCTGGAAGGAGGGGAGAAGATGACCAGTTCATCATCCCGCCGCCACCTACCTCCCTAAAAATGAAAGGAACTAGGAATTGTAGGAAAGGTACTGAGAGCCCTCTCTGCTGCCCCCCCCCCCAAACAAGCAGCCAATAAGACACCATCTAGCAGGCAGGATTTCCTTGGGCTCATCACACCTTATGCTCCAGGTTCCCCAAACTCAACCCTCTCCTCTTCTTTCCTGGGGTGGGGGGGTGGGGGAAACCCCACCCTGAGGGCTCAACTGTCTTCTTCTCGACCCACCACCACCAACCCCCATTGTATCAATTCCCTTTTTGAAGCGACGTGTCCGGGGGAGGGGGAGGGGGGCGCTTCTGGATCTCTCCCGCCCCTTCCGTGGTGGAGAACGCGGTCGAGGAGGAAGATGGAGCCGACCGCGCGGAAGTTCAAGCGCTGGGCTCCTGAACTCGCCGGGGCGTGTGGGCTGCAACCTGTTTCTCCACCTCTCCTCCGCCAGGCTCGCTCACCCAATGGCAGGCTCTTCCCCCCTCCCCCGTCGCCCCCGCCCCGCCATTCCTGATAGGCAGATGGAAGGGTTTGGCTGGCAGCCTCTTCTCCGCTTCTGATTCTGACGAGCACCCCCCTCCCACCCGAGCCGGATCATTTGTGGGGGTCCAAGAGAGGAGGTGGAGGAAGGGGGGCGCCTTCCTTTCGAGGGGGTTGCCTTTGCCTCTAAACAAAGCTTGGACCAGGAGGAGGAGGAGGAGGACGAGTCTGATTTAAAGCCCAGCCTGGGTGCGGAGGGCTCCACGTAAAAAGGGACGGATTCTGCGCTGCCTCCCCCGCCCCAGCCTCCTGACCGTTTGCTGAAAGAGAACAGAAATCACCATGGCTTTCCCCGGGCGGGTGTGCTGATTTTGCTGGTGGCGATTCCCCCTTCCTCCCTTTCCAAGAACTGAAATTATTGGTATGACTGTTTTTGCCAATGCTTTGTGTTTGGTGTTGAGAGGATCGTCTGCCTGGATGCCGAGCGTTGCTTCCAGCGCCACGGAGGAGCCCTGGAACGTGTGGCTTTGAGAAGCGTCGCCAAGAAAGAGGGGGGAAAGGCAACGGGGGTGCTGTCGTGGGAACACCACCCCTCCACGTACACGCGCGCGGGCGCGCTCCCTCGCGCTCACACCTTGTTTGCTGCCTGATTGCTACTTGGTGGAAAGGAGGGGGGCCTCCGTCGGATCACACCTCTCTCTTTTCCTTCCAGGATGGCTCGCTTTGGGGAGGCGATGGCCGGCCGCTTGGGATCCGGAGATGGAGCCGCGGAGCAGAACAGGAACCGCCAGGGGCCCCCGGCTCCGTCTGCAGGGGGGACCCCGGTCGCGTACAAGCAGACCAAAGCCCAACGGGCCCGGACTATGGCGCTGTACAACCCCATCCCGGTCCGCCAGAACTGCTTCACAGTCAACAGATCGCTCTTCATCTTTGGAGAAGATAACATTGTCAGGAAATACGCCAAGAAGCTCATCGATTGGCCATATCCTTTCGTTCCACGCCACCCCTTCCCCATTCTGTCCCCCTCCCCGGTTGATTTCCACACCTCATGTCAAGAATAGCACTGGCTGGGTCAGCAGCAGTGTGGGCGAAGGTAAGCTCCCGGTTTCCCAACCCCTTCTGGAGCCCGACCACATGGAGGGAGCGGTGGCAGGGAGCGCACACCCTGTCTCCATGGTCCCACCTGACCCTTCCCGTTCCGTTCCAGTCCGGGTTTGCTTGCATCCCTGGCCTCCGGGTCCTTACCACCTGCATGTCTTCCTTCCTCTCTTGGCTGAGCTGGTCTGTATTGGACTCAGGGGGCTTGGCCGTTTGGAGACCGCTGCCGGTCGCCGAGGTTTTTGGCTGAAGGGATCTGGAAAGGGAGAGACAAAAAGCTTCAGCCAACTCGATAGGCTGCAAGTTCTTTAGCCTCTCCGGACATGTCCTGATGGGAAAGCAATGACTGAGTCAAGGGGAAATTGAAATCTTATTTAATCATTAGCTCTTCCTCAGATCAAGTTCCTTATATTTTTAAAGAAACTACTTCACTTTTTTTTTTGAAAGGTGGATCCATCCAGTGTCCTCAATGCCTGTCTCAGTAAACCATTTTGCTGCTGTTGCTGCCCCCCTTTAAACAAATGCATGCTAAATGGGCACTGCAGGGCTTTTTTGACTGTACCCATTTCAATGGGGCACCAGAACAGGCAAGCTTTCAGTTACACAGAGCTCTTTGTCAGGTAAATGAAATATTTGGTGTAGCTATTGAAAGTTACTCTAGTTGGAAGAATTGCCTTTTTGTTGACTGAAATGGTATGATTTGGGCCAAACAGACCCAAACAGAATCCCTTTTCATGTGCAACAAGACAGAATCTTTTCTCTTTCTCTTTCTCTTTCTCTTTCTGTGGGGAACAAATATGATGTCTAAATATCTGATGAAAATTCCTTCACTTTACACAACATATTAGCCTTAAAGATAGCATGTGAACACCATGCAATTTCTGTCTGCCATGCATATATTTTCTGGAACAGCTTCATTTTTAATCCTGAAATACTCTCCTTACAGATTTTCATGTTGCTGTTCAGGTCAGGCAGCATGATTCCCTGCCAGCAGCATGGTGAGGCCTGGAGGGGTCTTGGGCCAGGCAAGGTGGGGGGTTTGGGTATTCTCACCTCATGTATTTGTCTCAGTGTCATCACTGTCAGTGGAAGAGCCTGAACACTGTTCTCCCAATGAATGAACTTCCAAGAGCTCAGAAGGAACATTTAAACCAATGGGAACTGAACCTGACTGTGGCCACAGACAGCATTTTTTTCATGAGCTGATCTGTTGCTACAAACTAATCAAAGATGACCCCCCCTCTTTTTGAGGAAGGGAGGAATTTAAAGCATAAGACACTGATGCATAGCATAAGTGCCTTAACTACCTTAAATCCACCCACACCCAGCATTTCTCCCTGCTAGGCTTTTTTTACTGCTGATTCCTAGCTCTAGCTAGCCTGACAAACAGATCTTTTCACCATATTTGGCACACCTTTGCTGCCTGTGGAAGGGATTGTACCTTTTTCATCCCCTGACTAAACAGAGCAGGCTAAGCCACCCTGATAGTGCAGTCAGCACCAGAGAAAGTGCCTGGCTGCTTCCAACCCAGCATTCTAAGGAACACCTTCCATTCAGCACCATGGACAGCAACTGGTTCCTCTCTTGGCTGCTGACTTCAGACTTGATTTTTTTCATGCCTGCTAAGCTACTCTTTTGTACGACATTTATTTATTTATTTATTTATTTATTTATTTATTTATTTATTTATTCATTCATTCATTCATTCATTCATTTATTCATTTATTTACAAGATCACTAAAGGATGTGAAAAGGCTAGGTTTCACCCACCATTTCTAACCAAGTTGATGCACAGAATAGCATAGGAGATAAGTGGAGTTACTGGACTTATGTGCAGAAAACTCAAAAAGCAACTGAAATGAACTCAGATGAACACAATCAGGGTGAAGGGATGTGTGAATAGTCTTGTGTCTATGTGCTGTGCATTGCGTCGCATCAATGTTATTCCCACTGCTGTCTTGGTTCGGTGATGCCCCACCCAGAACCACGCATCTGGCTCGATACAGTGGCTCCAAGTGTTCTCCTTTTCTAAAACTAAGAGTGTGCATGGAACAAGGGACCCCTGGCATAACGTGTCACTGCTTATTCTGCTGACAGCCAGATTTTCCTCTTCCTTTCGTATTCCCCTCTTGGGGAGGGCCTCAGCCCCACTTGGAAAACAGATTATGGTTCCACCACAACTGTGCCTTCCAGGGCAAAACTTTCATTCTTCTCCTGGATTAAATGGCAACAATTCACTTATAGAAGAAAATTAAAAAGTATAAACTTGGAGATATTATGGAGGTGGGGCTATTTCCCTGAATAGAACTTTGAGAACTACTAAAAACATTGTCCTGTCAGAAGAACTAGCTCTCCCTAGTCTACATTTGCATTTTTCATTGTGGTTATATGGAAGTATGACAGAATACAGAGTCTAGGGGTTTTTTAAGGGAAATAATAATGTAGATAGATAGTAATCTAAAACAGTGATATACCTTTATCTCCTTTTGCCAACAAAACTTTCCACCAACAGTATCTGTTATGGTCAAAACAAAATCTCCAGGATGCTTTCTTCATTAACATTGACAGTCAAGATGATTTGATCCACTGGATGCATTAAGGTGCAGGAAACAGTACTACTACTTCTTAACCCAACAGAACAATAACTAGACTATCAGGTAGCCAAGGCAGCAAAGAAGGAAAAAGTAAGTCTAGGGCAACAGATGCTTTTTGTAGCGACAGCCGGAGCCTCTTTGGAGACACCTCCCTGCCTTGACTTTTGAACCACAAATATAGAGCATTTATCCTCTCTTTCTTTACCCACCAAGTGAAGTTAGGGGAAGCAGCACAAAGGCCAATGTAATGGTGCTCTAGCTTTGTCCAGTCTTTATCATGGCCTTCATCTGAGATGTTACCCAATGTATTTGTGTGTAGTCAAGCGCCAATGATTGCTGAAGGTGCAGCAGAGAAGAAGGGTGTAACATTATCCCCCTGCACCCCATTACTGGCAAGTAAGGCCCTCTTTCTATCTTTTCACTTTGCACACTGTAGTTCTGGCAACTGATTTTGAAGGCCTCTGGTTAAGAAATGTTACTCTAGCCTGTCTTCTAGTATAGATACCACTGTGCCTCCCTGTATATAGTAGTGGTGGCAGTGATTGATGCTGATGAGGGTCATCTGTTTTTCCTAAAACTGTGCTTTGGAGCATTACATAGCTCAGGGGCTTAGGTCTCTTGCAGCAGAGCCAGGAGTTGGAGTCACCCCCTCCCCCGATGCGTCCTTGAGAGGGGTTGGACTTAGTGATCCATTGGGTCCCTTCCAGCTCTGCATTATTATTATTATTATTATTATTATTATTATTATTATTATTATTAT
>JAHTLZ010000129.1:2034837-2067522 GCA_023846285.1 Phrynocephalus versicolor | reverse complement strand
TATTATTATTATTATTATTATTATTATTATTATTATTATTATTATTAGTGGTTCATCATCAGTTCAGTGATGAACCCTAGAGTGGGCCATACTCTCAGAACTGGCTTAGATAGAGATATATAGTAGGATCTCCTTATTCATGGGATTAATATCCACCAATTCACTTATTCGCAGTCTGAAAATTTTTAAAAGAAAACAAAACATTAACCACCACCACCCAATTTCACATGTATTATATCAACACTGGCCATGAAAGACCCTTCTATGAATAAAGGCAAAAATCAAAGAAAAACAAAACAAAAGACAAAAAATATGTGGCCCTTAAAGACTAACTTTCATCTTTCAATGAAATATGTTAGCACAGACTAACATGGCTACTTTCTCCTAAACTTCTACAAACACAGTACTTGTTAGTGAAGAATACATAACAGTGGCCAGTTCTGGTAATGCTTGTGAAAATGCTTTTTCCTTTTACCCCCACTCCCGTCTGTCTGTGTATGTGTGTGTGCATACATGTGTGCCCAGCGTTTGCTATTATCCATAGTTTTCAGTATGCATCGGGGAGGAGGGACAGGGGGGACCGAGCCCCAGTGAATATGAGAGTTCTACTGAACATATAGGCATAAAAGGAGACGGTGCCATGATCTGGCCCGCAGCAGCTGCAGTGCTTGCAGACTTGGGCCCTGACTGGCATGATCTGGCCCACAGTAGCTGGAGGAACAGGGCCTAAAAGATCCTAGTAGTGCAGACTCAGGCCCTGCCTGTGTAGCAGCTGCCAGATCTCTCCTGAGTTTCACCCAGGAACCCTGGTGGAGGGCCTGTTTATGGAGTGCCTCGCCCTCCCAGAACTTGTCTGAGCAACAAAGGTTTTCGGCCAAGCTGTGCTGCCTGATTCCTTGCCATAGCTCACCTTGTTGTTCCTGCCTGCCTAGTTCCCTGCTTTGCCTTGTCATTCTACCCTCATCATGTTTGCTGTGGGGTACTTGCCTGCCTAGCCACCTGACTCTGTGCTCCAACCTCTCTAAGTGACTTTGGGACTCGGTGCGCTGTGTGGTGGACTGGGCGCATGTGCTCTTGCTTGCCCGGAATACCTGGACAGTAACCGATGGAAGCAGAAGGGCTGTGTCAGTCCACAGGCCATGGCCACCATGGCCAGGCCCTGGTGTGGTTTTTTTCCCCTAGCCCTTCTATCCTGCAAGAAAAGGAAGTGATTCTCCTTTGGTAGGTGCTGCCTCCAACATAAAACACGAAGCTATCGGTCTACGGATCTCTATTTCTGTTAAATGTATACTTTATTTTAGCACATGAAATCATTCAAATGCTAAGTACATCTGTGGCGTTGCACTGTCCACTTGCACCCTGGCTTTGCACCATCCACTGAGGCACATATGGGATATGAGTAATGTATGAGATATGCAGGGTGCTGTAGTTTTCAGCAGTTCTTAGCAGACAGTTTCAATCAGCTAAAAAAGTTTAGGTCCTTGGGATGAACATGCAGTTCATGCACATTGCATGGAGGCAAATATATTGAATGGTGCAGTGGAGTTATACATCATAACTTACGCTTAAAAAAATCATTGCTTATTGTTTAATGTATACCTATCAGTGCATATTATCATTCAAAGATTTTTTTTGTGAGTATATGCCTTCCTGGGCTGTGGTGGGGAGACACATTATCTCTGCCAGTCACCCACCCCTCAGTAAACTAGGTAAAGGAAAAATGTTCTTAGGTACTTCATTTTATTAATAGGCTGTCTTGTTCTGGAAACTCATTAGAAGAGAATGATCAACAGTTTTACTCAGGATAGCTAAATAAGATTTGGGATCTAGGGCAAGGGAACCACTGAATGGCAGGGCTCATCCAGCAAAGTATTCCGTTGATGTCATGTCCTCTTTGAGGGTTTATTGGAAGCATCTGGTTGGCCAAAGATAGAAACAGTGGACCTTAGATTTTAACAAGCACAATGCTGATTGTGCTTTTACAATTGGTGTGTGTTTGCTTGATCCTTTTTGATGCTTATATAATTATTGTTCTTAGCTTTAAATATTATCCTTTAATGATGTAAGCTGCCTTGGGTCCATTTAAAGGAAAAAGAGAGGATAAAAGTATTTTAAATAAATAATACATTTTTTTCAGAATGATAAAGTAAAACATTTCAAAGCAAAGCTAAAACAAACAAAAAAAAACCTGAAAACTAAAACTAGTCCTGTCTTTGCTGAACTTTCTTCCATGCAGTCATGCTGGCAGAATAGCAGGGCTTTCTGTCAAAGCCTAGAAACGTTCTGGCTTTGTGTTCTGGCCTGATGAAGTGTTACAGTCAGTGAACATACTAGACATTCTCTGGCCAAAACATCATGTGGTAAAGTGGATAGAGTGACAGGCTACGACTCTGGAAGCCGAGGTTCACATCCTGACTTGGCCATGGAAACGCATTAGGGGAGAGGAATTGGTAAAACCATTTGTTAGATATCTCACTTATCTTGAAAGACCTGTTAGCATCACTATAAGCCAGTGGTGGCGAACCTTTTAGAGACCGAGTGCCCAAACTGTGATTCAAAACCCACCAATTTTTTGCAAAGTGCCAATACAGCAATTTAACTTGAATACAGGTGGCTGTGAAGGGGCAATGTCAGGTGCTCACAGAAAGGGCTCCGAGTGCCATTTTTGGCACCCATGCCATAGGTTCGTCAACACTACTATAAGTTGATTCTGACTTTATGGGGCAAAACTAACTAATCCTTTATTCACTTAATGTACTTCACTGCCAAGACATTAGTAATCTCCAGTTTATACATTACTGGACAGATGCATTATTTTCTGTCTTATTAGTACTAATCATTTTCTCAACTTTATGGTGAGCAGTGGAAGCTATTCTAGTTTTTTCAGTTTCACAGCACCACAAGCTACAAACCAGGGTAGGATGAAGATATTGGGTTGCCTGTGGAGGGAGCACAGGCACTGCAGTGGCCACAAATATCAGGAAAAGATGTAAAATTTGCAGAAGATTTGAAACCATGGGGGTGGGGCTTTGGAAAAATGGAAAAATGAGGAGAGGAGAGGTTGTTACCTGTTTTTCCCAACGTTTCTGGAAATTTTACATCTCTAAGAGTGTGAAGCATGTCTGGACTTTGGGCATATTTGCCTCACTGGATGGAGGTTTTTGTCCTGCTCACATAGTATGCTACAGTCAAAATCACAACCAGGCAGATGGAGCCATGTGAGTGCCACAGAGTGTGTGGACCAATGCTCCCTTTGCCAAAACAACTGTTAAAACTTAGAGATCGACTATCTTTTTCTTTGGGGAGGATCTTATCATAGCAAAGCTTTGATAGCAAATCTAAGCAATCTGTTGAACAAATAGAAATGTACTAGTGATGTCCATTGGCTTAGTCCTGGCTTGTGAAGAAATCAGTTTAATTCCTTATACAAATTAATTCCTTGTAGAAGGTATCTCATTTACTCGACATCAAGTACTTGACATCAAGTACTAAAATCATTAGAAGAAGAGTAATGATTACATTTCCTTTCTTCCAGTCTTTAAAGAAAAATAATAGCTCATGTGACGTCTGATTTCATTTTTATCACTGTTCTGTAGTTCCATAGCCCTGGACAATTTCCTAAAACCTAACCACATTAGTCCATTTTGGTTCTGACCTATAGTGGCTGGCTGGCAGCACGCCACAGGTTTTACACATCAGCAAGGAGGATTTGATCTGAGCCCAACTAAAGCTTGGATTTTTAAAAAATATTTAGGCCTACAGTATGACTCTGAGGAGCTCTAAGATGACATGGTCTGAGGAATTACAGTTCACAAAATAACATTTCCAAGCTGTGACCCAAAACTTTCTCCCTGTAATCAACAAAGAAAATGATCCTATGCATCTCAAAAAGTGCTGCATTCAAAAGTCTCTACTAATACATGGGAATTAAGCACAGTATTGAGTGAAAATGGTTAGTTAGTCATCCCCTAAGTATTCATAATGAGCTGTGAAAACGTGGCCTCCTTATGTCTTCTGTCAACATAAACCTTCATTTGCTGTTCAGATGCCATCTCCTGTCTTAATTATGAAGGATGGAACTCTAATTTCTACTTCATGCAATGTCACTGAGCAGGTATCCACCCCCTCTTTTCTAGGCAGTTCATGAACCAGAAAGTCTTCAGAGGGATTCCCTAGTTTGTATTACAGTGTAGCTTCATCTTATTCTTCTGCTAACTGTCTTTATTATTTACCAGATTTGCAGATTGCAAGGGCCTAGCTAAGTGAGTGAGGAGAGATGCATGGTAGGGAGTAAGGCTGCAGCTTTCACCACCCATTGTGGCTGTCTTCATTCTGGATATGAGCTAGGAATTTCAATTGTTTTGGCAGGTCTAGCGCTAGAAGGTTGTTCTGGACACATTTTCACTCCTGAGATCTGTCCTGCTAAGAATAATAAAACGTTTGGGCATGGGCACTTGTACGGCAAGATCTTCAGCAGAGCTTCCCTTTTTGTCTACAGCCTAGTCAGAATCCTGAAAACAAAGGAAACAAGACCAGACGTTTAGTCCTTATACGTTCCCAAATAACCTTTAAAAGGCAAATGCTATGCTTACCCATGGTGTTTGGAATGAGAGAAGGCGGCCTCTGCAAGGCTTCGGTTTGACCATAGATGGGTCTGTCTCTGTGAGTCTCACCATTGGCTATATCTCCCAGTTAACTCACCCTTCTAGTACTGCATTCCTCAACTCCCAAGCTGGATTTCTCCTTGTGCAATGAGCAAAAGTGTTGCACAACTCTTGGCATTCTTGGTTACTTGACTGTGGAAGTGTTGTGTGCAGCTTCTTACAAGGCAGGAAACCCGATAGTAACCTTGTAAACAAATAAATACACTACAGTCATTTTTGTTTGCTACCCTCTGAACCTTTTCTCAAATAACTGCAAACTTTAGCTCCAGTTCTATGTTTATTTTAAGAGGTAACTAAGTAAAATTAGTACTGCTGGTTGGTAATATGCAGAGAGCATGGCAACATTTTATCCTCTATGATGGCTTAGTGGTACTGTAGAATAGAATGTGGAAATGTTACTTTTTAGGACTGAGAATTTCCCTCCTAGTGTGGTCAGTGGGGATTTTTACAAGTGTTATTCAAAAAGGAACATTTCCTAGGTGTGCATGAAAGTTTGCTTCATTTGACTAAAAATGACCCCTGAAATCTTGTATGACTAGATCTAAGGAACTGATGTTGGAAAGACTGATGTCAAAGAAAATAGTACTGGGTAAGTTGTACCATTGAGTGGACATGAGGCATTTCCTAAGTTCTGAATAGCACCTTAACACGTTTGGGATGTGGGATCTCTGCAGAGGCATGAAGCTGGCATTCGGGGTGAGAACAGATCCTGGGAATGTTGCTTTTTCAAGGATTGGAACTCCCCCAAATCCACCATTTTATATGGCTAGTGTCCGCAGTGGAGGATGGTTATTTGAAACGATCCAGACAGTAGTTTTCCTGAATTGCAGCACAGAAGAGATACAGACAGAATTTCCAAAATGGGTTAAACTACCAGGTCCAAGGAGTTATGTGATAGTTGGGGTATGCTATCGTCCACCAGATCAAAAACTTGAGGGGGACCTTGAAATGAGGAGAGAAATCATGGAGATGTCTAAGAGGGATAGGATAGTAATCATGGGGAACTTCAACTATCCCCACATTGACTGGGCCAATGCGAGCTCCGGGCAAGAAGGAGAAATCGGGTTTCTTGACTTGCTGAATGACTGTGCCTTAGATCAACTTGTCATGGAGCCCACCCGAGAGCAGGCAACTCTGGATCTAATACTGTGTGATACTCAGAACCTGGTCATGGATGTGAATGTCACTGAGCCTCTGAGGAACAGTGACCATGCTGCAATCTCCTTTGCCATGCATGTTGGAGGAAGAGTGTCAAGTAAATCAGACATAAAACCCTTGATTTCCGAAGGGCAAACTTCCCTCAGATGAGGAAACTAGTTAGAAAGAAATTGGAGGGGAAGTTTAAAAGAATCCAATCTCTTCAGAGTGCATGGAGCCTCTTTAAAACAACAGTAATAAAGGCCCAGCACAAGTGCATACCACAAAGAAAGAAGATCTCCTCTAAGTCCAAGAGGGCGCCAGCATGGTTAACAGGTGGAGTTAGAGAGGCTCTAAAGCGCAAGGAGAGGTCTTTCTGTAAATGGAAATCCTCCCCAATGAGGAAAATAAAAAGGAACACAAACTCTGGCAAAAGAAATGTAAGAAGATGATAAGAGAGGCAAAGAAAGATTTTGAGGAACACATAGCTAGCAATATAAAGGGTAATAATAAAAGCGTCTTTAAATATGTTAGAAGTAGACGTAGAAAACCTGCCAGAGAACCAGTTGGCCCTCTGGATGGTGAGGGAGGAAAAGGAGGTTAAGGAGGACTTGGAAATGGCAGATAAATTAAATGAGTTCTTTGCATCTCTCTTCATGACAGAAGACCTTGAGCAGATTCCGCTGCCTGAACGGCCCCTCTTGACTAAAGAATTAAACCAAATACAGGTTAAAAGAGAGGATGTTTTAGGACTAATTGATAAATTGAAGATTAACAAGTCACCGGGCCCAGATGGCATCCACCCAAGGGTTATTAGGGAACTGAGAAATGAAATTGCAGATCTCTTAATGGTAATATGCAACTTGTCTCTTAAAACGGCCACAGTGCCGGAGGACTGGAGGATAGTGGATGTCACACCAATTTTTTAAAAAGGAAGGAGGGGGGACCCGGGAAACTACAGGCCAGTTAGCCTTACATTTGTCCCAGGGAAGATGGTGGAAAGCCTCATCCAAGAGAAAATCTTAAAACACATAGAAGAACAAACCTTGCTGAGAGAAAATCAGCATGGCATCTGTAAAGGTAAGTCTTGTCTGACAATTTTTTTAGATCTCATGTGGATTTAAGTGAACCGGTGGATATAGTCTATCTGGATTTTCAGAAGGCTTTTGACACAGTCCATCACCAAAGGCTGCTGAGAAAATTGCACAGTCAGGGGATAAGAGGGCAGGTCCTCTTATGGATTGACAGCTGGTTGACATCCAGGAAACAAAGAGTAGGTGTCAATGGGAAATTTTCACAATGGAGAGAGGTGAAAAGCAGTGTGCCCCAGGGCTCTGTCCTGGGACCAGTGCTTTTCAATCTGTTCATAAATGACCTGGAGACAGGGATAAACAGTGAGGTGGCCAAGTTTGCAGATGACACAAAACTTTTCTGTGTGGTAAAAACCAGAGAAAATTGTGAAGAGCTCCAGAAATGGCAATTGTGATTTATTGTAGCCAAATGTAAAGTAATGCATATTGGGGCAAAAAATCAAAACTTTATCTATCAACTCATGGGCTCTGAGTTATCCATGACAGATCAGGAAAGAGATCTTGGTGTGTTGGTGGACAGCTCCATGAAGGTGTCTCCCCAATGTGTGGCATCGGTGAAGAAGGCCAATTCCATGCTAGGGATGATCAAAAAGGGGATTGAAAATAAAACAGCCAACATTATAATGCCATTATACAAAACAATAGTAAGGCCGCACCTGGAGTATTGTGTACAATTCTGGTCACCGCATCTCAAGAAAGACATAGTGGAACTGGAAAAGGTGCAAAAGAGAGCGACTAAAATGATTACTGGGCTGGGGCACCTCGCTTATGAGGAAAGGCTAAAACATTTGGGGCTCTTTAGTCTGGAAAAATGCGCCTGAGGGGGGATATGATTGAGATGTACAAAACAATGCAGGGCATGAGTAAAGTGGATAGAGGGAAGCTCTTGCCTCCCTCTCACAAAATACCAGAACTAGGGGACATACACTCAAATTGTGGGCTGGGAAAGTAAGAACAGACAAAAGAAAATATTTTTTCACCCAGCGCATTGCTAGTCTGTGGAACTCCCTGCCACAGGATGTGGTGATGGTGTCTGGCCTGGATGCCTTCAAAAGGGGATTGGACAGATTCCTGGAGGAAAAGTCCATCACAGGTTGCAAACCATGAGGGAGATGTATAATCTCCAGGCTTAAAACCGGGATACTTCAAGGGCCAGATGCAGGGGATTGCTATCAGGAGACAGATATCTAGTCTCATGCGCTCCCAAACGCATCTGGTGGGGCCACTGTGAGATACAGGAAGCTGGACTAGATGGGCCGTTGGCCTGATCCAGCATGGCTCTTCTTATGTTCTTATGGGTCTGGAGGGAGGGACAGCTTCAAACATCAAGACTGTGCTTGAACCTGCAGAGGAAATACAGCCTCCTGTTATCTTTATTTATTTTGAATATTTTTTTACCTCGCCTTCCTCCTTGGAAAAGGGCCCAAGGCAGCTTACAATAATGAGGGACAATATACAGCCCAGAACTTACATAAGACATACTCAAGGTAGGAACAGGTTTAGAAGAGGCATCTTACAACATTCAAAGGTAACATTCAAGCTACAAAGAGCACATGAAAAGAAAATTCCATTACGAGGGATGGATGCATGGTGTCCATGCATGGTAATCCATCTAAAAGTCACATAACAGGTATTCCTGTGAATTACTTGCCACTCTGCTGCCACCTGCTCATCTCAGCAGTAGGGCTGCCCGGTTGTCAGTTTAAAAAGCAAATGTTGGGACAGAGCTAACTTCATCAAAATGCTTATGATAAGGGGGCAGTGTAATTGCATAGCACTCTCAGACAACACAGCAATGCCTACGTATTTTCTCTTTTGTAGTGGTACAAAAGGGCAGTACATTTTAATATATTTGAATCCCCTATCAGCACTGTTGCACATGGTTTTCTCCATGCTCTTTTGAGGTGTGGAATCAATTTGAATCCCCAGTGCCAAACACTTCAAATCAAATTGTTTGCAAAGGTGGAGTGAAGATCTGATAAGAAGCTTTTGTCAGGAAAGAGTCACTTGTTTTAAGAGACATTTGGTTTATAAATGCTCGTTTCTGCAGTCCTCAGAATGGGAGAGGTTTTTGTAGACTGCTTTCTGTTCAGTTCACCTTTCCATTGCATGATTAAATGTTCACCTATATGGGTGGAAATGTCCCCCGCATGTAGTTAGCTAGCATGTCCAGAGAGAAAGCTAAGGTGAATCCTTACCCACCATCTCATTTTCTATATTATTCATGGATTTTTATTGTGTGTGGAAGGGGGTGAGCAGTATGTGACGATTGTAATGTACCTCTTGGCATTCACAGCATTGTGTGTCTAAGAAAAGCTCCGCCGCTTGATGTTGCTAATTGCACGAATCATCCCTTACACGGATGACTTAGAAGGAACTCAACTGGGACTCATAGTGGTGGAGGAAGGATTGAGTTGCTTCATCCAAATCCAGTTGACTAGGTAATAAGGATAAAAATAACTGAGAGATGGTGATTCAGTCCTGTATATCTACTGTGTGGATGTGTAATTATACCAGCAGCCTGTGCTGTTTTTCTTTCCAGTGTAAATAGAGGGTGATACATAGGTTGGAGATATAGGACAATGGGTTTTTTTTTCTTTTAAGTTGTGGTGGTTTCCTGGGGAGCAAGCAGAACTTGGGGCATTTTGTGTCCAAAAGCCAGATTTTGCAGCATCCAAGTAGAACTGCTCTTTTTGTTGTTAATGTTAACTGCAAATGGCAGTTATTTCTGCTGTGGCTGTAGAGGTATTCCAATTTAAGAGAAAACACTGTACTCTGAGTAAAAATCTAATACAAATCCAGAGACCTTTAACCTCTTGTCTTTCCAGATGTTTCTGTTTCTCTGCAGCAGGCGATGGGCCAGGCCTCCCGCCTTGATTTCATTTACGTGGTCGTTTGGAAAGTTACAATTTGGTTAGGCTGTGAGATGGGAAGCGCAGCCCATCAATATCTACTCAATTCATCTTCTATTAATCATATTTGACCACAAGGAGAGGTCCAAACCAAATCTTCTGCTTTTATAAAAGCAAAGCAGAGAACACTGGAGGCTTTAGTGAATTATGTACCAATAGTGCACTCTTGCCAAGTTATATGGCCTATGTTGGTGGGTCAAATCTTTTAGCTAGTTTGGCGAGGAAAGTGAAGCCTTATTTTTGTTTTGTTTTTGTTTTAAACCCAGAACTAGTTGTTGTTGTTGTTGTTGTTGTTGTTGTTGTTGTTGTTGTTGTTGTTGTTGTTGTTGTTGTTGTTGTTGTTGTTGTTTTGTTGTTGGTTTCTGTTCCCAAATCCCCTAGGCAGTATGGCCTTAGCTACAAGGGCTGGGAGATTTCTGAGTCATAGTGGTTTCAAAGCTCTGATGCAAAGGAATAATTATTCATGCAATTGGCAATGAGGGAACTATGTCTATGCCAAAGGCCCATCTAGTCCAGGTTGCTGTATCTCACAGGGGCCCCACCAAATGTGTCCAGGAGCGTGCGGGACTAGATATCTGTCTCCTGATACCACTCCCCTACATCTGGCCTTTGAAGTACTGTTTTTAGACCTGGAGATTACACATCCCCATCATGGTTTGTAACCTGTGATAGACTTTTCCTCCAGGAGTCTGTCCAATCCCCTTTTGAAGGCACCCAGGCTAGAATGCCATCACCACATCTAGTGGTGAGAGCAACCCAGTGTATGTGAAAACCTAATTTGGTTTATGGTTTGCAAGGGTATTGGATTACCAGACCATGAATGCTGGAAGGGATCTAAAGAAAACCTGAGCAGTGAGCAAGGGAGTTGCTGTCTTTCTCAGTTCTTTTGCCAAATACAAAAGAACAGGTGATTGCTTTAGTTCTTTTGGTATCTTCCTTTCCTTTTCCTTCTCAACAGCTAAGAGAAGGATGGAGATAATAAGCTGATCCAAAAGCTGAAGGGGAAAAATGTGGAGTGAGAAGAAAGCCAGGGGTTTATTCTTTGCCGTGTATGATTTCTGTCTCCTTCAACATTTTCTAATGGCTCACTGGAATGCCTTCAGAATTTGTAACAAGCTGTGTGGCTCTTCCTCAGTGTGGCTGCTTTAAAGTAGGAAGTATTATGTGTAGCCAGATTCTCATCATCGTGCATTGATACTGTAACATTGCCTGTAATTCAGAACACTCATTTATATGATTCTCAGGATAGTATATTTCAAAACACTTCTATGCAAGTGAACTCCCCAAGCCATTAGGAATAATCAATGAATGAAAGACAACTTTAAACAGCATCATAAAGACAGAGCCACATTATGAACTCACAGCACAATCCCATATGCATTTCCTCGGAAGTCACACTAAGCTTGCTATCTAGTCAGTGGATATCGGATTGACTCTTTCAAGGGGTTGCAGAGCAGTTTCACTATACTGACTTTTAGAAGTCAGAAACACAGCTGTACTACTCAGTAGCAATGAAGAGTTGCATGGCACTTCAAGACTAGAGTTATGATGGCATAAGCCTTTTATAGCCTATAGCATATTTCATCAAAGAATTAACTGTAGGAGGACATATGTGGGCATTATTCTAGTTTATTCTAGTTTAAGCTTGTAATGCTGAATCATACTAGGAATGAACACTGCCCTCCCTCAAGACTAGGGAGTTCTAAATGGGTTGGTAGAGTTATTTAGCTCCCATTCATTTCACTTGAGCTTGATGTGGAGCCCTCTGGTCCGTTGTGCACCAAGTCTTAGGGTGAATGTGGTACGCATGAATTATTTATTTATTTATTTATTCTAATACTTATATAACATCCGTCTTCCAGAGGAACTCTGGGCGGTTTACAACAAGATAAAACAATGACAAAAGTAGCAAACTAAATAAAACATCAAAACCTACAAAAGAAATCAAAACCTACAAAAGAAATCAAAATTAATGTTTGGATTGTTGCTGGCTTTTTAGTTTCAGCAGAACCAAACTCAATTACTGTTTTAGTGGTTAGGGATTGATTTAATGAGCGTTTTGTGTGTGTCTGTTTCACTGCACAAAAAACGATAGAATTTTGGTTTGGTCTTCTAAGAGCAAGTTGTAAGTGGAACGTGGTAGCTCCCAAAGAAAGAAGCAGCATTCATTATTCTGCTTGACAGTGAAATGCCAGTCTTTTAAACTATTTAATAAGGAAAGGATTGTAATCTTTGGAGAGATATTTCACATCCTTTTCATCTTCTTCTCCAAGGGTTACATGCAAGTCCCAATCCTTTATGCCCCACAACAAGCCTGTAAAGTAGGCTTTGTTGACGGCAACTGACCTGAAATCAGGCAAAGACCTTAGAAGCAGAGAATGATTTGTAAGTACAGTCTAGTTCAAGGCTAGGAGGAACCCATCGTTTGTGGCAGGTTTGGGGAATGTGTAGCCCTCCAGATGGTCTTGAAGAACAGCTTCTGTTCCCACCACCACCACCACTGGCTGTGCTGGCTATGGCAGATGGGAGCCGTATAACCCCCAAACTTCTGGAGGGTCACACATTATCCCGCCCTAACCCCCTCCCACGCACACACTAGACCACAATGGCTTTTTCTTGCCCTTCCTTCACATTTTTTCAGTGAACCCTGCGCAGCTGTGGGATGTATCTGCAGACATGAAAGAAGTGTGTTGGTAAAAGTACATCCCAGCAGTGAAACCCACATGCATACAGTAGCAGTCTTTAGCTGACACTTGCACACATCTTGCAATGTGATTCTTAAGATTCATGCTGGTAAAAAAATGTAGCAAACCTTCTCCCCTCCATCTGGGAACGCTGTTCTCCAGCCTGTTGGAATTTATGGGCTTGTTGCTTTGTTGTCTTACACAGTTTCTTTGCCTTTCATTCCTTAGATTTCATACTTTTTGGATGGTGGTGGGGAAATAGGTATGATGGTGGGTCCATCTTCTTGACAGCTGAAGAGAACGAAGGAGGGAGAGGCACTCTGTCAGATGGTGAACTGAAACAGAGGCAGCTGTTGTCATGGTAGTGCCAAGTTGTATCCAATTGCTATGGCAACCAAAGTTTAAAAAGCCTGATAAGACAAGTAAAAGGAATCATAGAGCATGACTTTGATCTTTATGAACTAAAAAAGTAAAGAATGAGCAAAACAGGTGTTTCTGTGTTGCTATCTTATCTATGTCAAGTTTATAAACCTACCCACCCCCGGTGTTATTCCATGTGCATGGATTGTCATAGATGAATGCATAAGCCCCAGTTCAAACCATGATTTATGCAGTTCAGTTTGTGCTGGCATTTACCTAGATTTGTTATCCCACCCAATCTTCAGACCAGTTTATAACTCTTTAAAACCACCTGTATGAGCTAACACTTGAAATATAACAAAACGATTAAAAACAACAACAATTAACTGGTACTAGCAATCCTAGGAACTTAAAATAAGTTTTTTTTTAAAAAAAGTAAAGAAAACCACTATTCTTTAAGTCAGGTTCTCCTGTCTGCTCCAAACAGCAACCCTGAAAAAAAATTCCCTAAGGAAGTGGCTCTCAATCTGTGGGTCCCCAGATGTTTCTGGGCTGCAACTCCCAGAAGTCTTCATCACTAGCTGAGCTGGCCAGGATTTCTGGGAGTTGCAGTACAGGAACATCTGGGGACCCACAGGTTGAGAACCACTGCCCTAAAGTGAAGAATGTGTGGTGCCGATATTATTTAACGTCTGTCAGTCATAGCCAGCATAGGCGGTGATGAGAGCCGACGGTTGTAGGTTTTATATCACTGCTACCACTACCACATTTGAATGGCCAGTGCTGACAGGATTGTAGCTAGCATAGGGCCACTGTTTTAGAAATTACTGTAGGCTTGTAGTACATTCGCAGATGTATACTACCAAGCATCCCTGGGTGAGCAACCTGCAGTCCCCACTCCATTGAACTTTCTGGGGCATCACCTGAAGAAAATAAGACAATTCTCTCATGGCATGTACCTCAGCAATGAAGGGCATGCAGTTCACCCTTGCGTTTCCTAATTATTACAACCCTAGAGAATTTCTAAGCAGACAACCCCCATTTTTTCAGATCTGCTTTTGTTAAAATTGATGTCTGCAATATATTACAGGAGGACTTTTACAGAGGAGGGGAAGGTCAAGTTAAGAGAACCCGGCTTTTGACTGAATATCAGGAAAAACTTCCTGTTAGAGCAGTATGGCAACAGTGACAGCTCAGGACCAGAATCAGCAGTATACCTCCAGTTGAAAGAAAAAGGGCACCCATTCAAAGATGAGGATGTACACTGATTAGACAGAGAAGATGGGTAGTTTGAGAGAGGGGTCAGGGAAGCAATGAAAATCCCAGAGGTGGGAGCCTCAGGCACAGTCTATCTGCTACTTATCAGGCTGTGCTTTCAACAATAGCCAGACAAATCAAAAAGCCTTCACAACCAAAGCCATAGCTAATGACCCATACTTTTGGGGTTTCAGCACCTTAGACGATTGTTTACCTTAAGGCTATGGATACTGTTGTCTACCTAACAAGTCTTTTCAGGCCGTTGTTCATCTTATGAGCCTATTTCAGACCAGAGTGAGAAGAGGTCAAAGCAGACTATAAGATGGAGGACTCGCACTAGCTTTATTCAGACTGATGAAGCTATTTGGATGAGTAGTGAAACATATCAATCCCTAAAGAAAAAGAAGTCCAGTTGCTATGACTCAACTTCCAGATACACTCACCTGGATGACTGAGAATCTTCACAGACATACCCCTTACTGTTAATCTGAACTCATGACCCGTCCTCTTCAACCGGGCACACAGTGTTCCCGAACAGATAATTTTTAGGGGCTGCTCCAAGTCCCTTCCTGGTGTTAATATAAAAACTTCAGATGTTCTTAACACCTGAGCAGGCTCATAAAGGCTTCTTGAGACAGTTTGGGCCCAAGCTGTTTAAGGCTTTATAGGTTTGAACTAGCACTTTAAATTGTGCCTGGAAATGGATTGGCAGCCAGAGGAACTACTCTAACAGGTGGGTTATACAATCCCAGTGACCAGCCCCCATTACTGCTGCTTTTTGGATCCACTGAAGTTTCTGGCCACTCTCCAGAGTCAGCCCCATGTAGTAATCCATCTGGAAGGTCATTAAGGCATGTGTCACTGTAGATAGATCAGATCTCTTTAGGAACTGGCACTGCTGGCCCATTAATTTTAACTGGGCAAGTGCCCTCCTGAATACTGAGAGAACTTGGGCATCCAGGATTAGAGATGGTTCCCGGAGCTACCCCTGTGTTTTCAGGGGGTGTGCAACCCCATCTAGCACAGGCTGCATTCCTTTTCCTTGCTCTGCATTTATGGCTGACCAGGAGCACCTCTGGCTTGTGTGGTTTAAGTTTTGATGTATTCACCTGCGTCTAGTCTATTACTGGTGCCAGAGGGGGAAAATAGCTTCCTCAGATTTAGATGGAAATGAGAGAGTTGGGTGTCCACCACATACTGGTGACACTGAACGTCAAAACTCTGGACAGCCTCTCCCAGTGGTTTCATGTAGATTTTAAATAACATAGGAGTCTAAACAGCCAGGGTGTGGAACAGGAAACTCCTAGCACCACCTCCTGAGCTCTCTCCTCCAAGGACCTATCCCCAAAAAATCTGAATATACTCTGTGAGGAGGAGGCATTCCTGTGCCAAGGCCCCCCCGCACCCGTCGCCATCCCCCACCATCCGCCGCTGCCCTGCCCACCGCCTCCCCCCCCCCCCCCCCCCCCCGCCTAGGGCGCAAAAAAAACCTAGCACCGGCCCTGTCTGTAAGCAACTCTTTGACAGGAATGCTCCATGTTTCAGAAGTTGTGAGCTGGAGCTCTCTTCATGCCTGATCCTCGGCTGATGAGTAGCTTGCTGGGAGGGGCAATGTGCAGCATGCATACTGTAATTAAAACTGTAAACCGCCCAGAGACTACTTTAAGTGGTATGGGGCGGTATATAAGCAGAACACTTTACTACTGCTAGGTGTTGAAACTTCCTGACATTTGGAGGGCCCTCGTCCCCGCCTGCCTCTTAATAATAAGCCGGAATCTATCTGGAAACACTGGTCATTCATAGTGGAAGCAAGTAGCCTGCAAACAAACCTTCAATGAAAAGCTGTTGCAAACTTGCAGTCCTGGCACCAAAACAAAACCAAAAAAAAAAAAAAATTCTGTTGGCTGTGTGGTACAGTTGTCTTTGCTCAGTTGAATTTGGTGGGCTGGACATCCATGGTATTTATTATTTATTTATTTATTTATTTATTATATTTATACCCCGCCCATCGTCCCGTAGGAACTCTGGGTGGCTTACAACAGTTGACAGAGCAACAATACACAATAAAAAATTAGAACAACATGATATAACAATGAACATAACTATTCTAGTAGTTTAAAAACAACTTGGCGCCCTAGTTGTGCGTGCAGACCCAACAACAAATGACTGGACGGGCCGAGGTTGATCCCTGGACGATCCGCTCTGACAGGTAGTCCGGGCCCAAGCCATGGAGGGTTTTATAAACTAAAACCAAGACCTTGAATCTGATCCAGGATGCAATGGACAACCAATGCAGGCGAGCCAGAACTGGGGTGATGTGGTCATAACGACGCACACCTGCCGCCAGCCTGGCTGGTAGGGAAGCAGCCGCTCTGTCCTGGTTTTTTAAATGCCTGGTTTGCTCAGCATGATGCTTTTTCTCTTATGCTTCTTCTACATTTGTATGTTGGATCCAGTCCTTGGATCCCTACTGTTAAAGTAGGAACAACTTGTGTGTGTCCCCTCCCTCCGATTTTTAACAAACATTGGCTGTCCCCAGTGAATTGTTTGGTTTGGAGCATCTGACCAATCAAGCTGGAATCCAAACAAATAGGGATGCCTGGCTAAGTTCTGTTGATGTGCACTCATCATGATGTGCAGGCATGTCTCCCAGCAGTCCATGTGGGGAATTGTGAAGGCTGCAACTTGTTTGGCCTTCTGTAAGCCTGTAACATAGTATATTGGCCAAGGGTACATTTAGGCAAGGCCTGGTAGGCTCGCTTCAAAATGGATTCAGGAAGGATGGAACTTGTAACATTTTAGAGTTTATAAACCAGGGTAGAGAAATGAGGAGTAGCCATAGCCAGTGTCATGGTTCAACTGCAGGGCTTCAGTGAAGACTCTGTTTGTAACCTAATTCGATCCTGGGCTTAGGTAGCCTACCCAAGGCTGACTCAACCTTCCATCTTTCTGAGGTTGGTAAATTGAGTACCACCTTGCTGTGTGTATGTGAGGGCAATGTGTAGCCTGCATAATTAAATTGTAAACTGTCCAGAGAGTGCTTTCAGTATCATGGGGCAGTATATAAGCTTTGCTTTGCTTTGTCTTCTACAGAAAACTTTAAAAGCCCTCCCATACAGCAGAACTCCCCCTTGTAACTGCCCTTCAAAGGTCCAGGATCGTTTCCTTTAAATTACAACTAAGTAGAGGGTTTTTCCCAACGTTCTTCTCCCCCATATCTTCATCTGCCCCTGCTTCCTGTGCTGCAGGACAGGACTCTAGGTATGTTAACTATGCAACCTTATGATGATGCAGAAGGTCAAGATAGCTAGAGATTATTTTATTAGTGTTGGACTATAATTATCACCATGGCCACCAGTCCCATTACCTCCTGGTAAACAGAAGGGGAAGAAATGGAGGCAATGACAGAGTTTATTTTCTTGGGCTCCTTGATCACTGCAGATGGTGACTGCAGCAATGAAATTAAAAGATATCTGCTTCTTGGGAGGAAAGGTGATGGCAAACCTAAGCAGAGACATCACTTTGCTGACAAAGGTCCAGATAGTCGAAGCTATGGTTTTTCCAGTAGTTATGTATGGAAGTGAGAGCTGGACCATAAAGAAGGCTGATCAATGCAGAATTGATGCTTTTGAACTGTGGTGCTGGAGGTGAGTCTTGAGAGTCCTTTGTACTGCAAGGAGATCAAACCTATCCATCCTAAAAGAAATAAACCCTGAATGTTCACTGGAAGAACAGATTTTGAAGCTGAGGCTTCAGTACTTTGGCCACCTCATGAGGAGAAAGGAGTCCTGGAAAAGTCCCTGATGTTGGGAAAGATTGAAAGCAAAAGGAAAAGGAGATGGCAGAGAATGAGATGGTTGGACGGTGTCATCAATACAACCAACATGGATGTGATCAAACTCTGGGAGGCAGTGGAAGACAGGAGGGTCTGGCGTGCTCTGGTCCATGGGGTCACAAAGAGTCGGACATGAATGAATAACAATAAATTTATCTTATTATTTGATTTTTAAAGATTACCATTACCTTATCAGACCCTGAATGTTAAGCAAGAGGTGGGTTCAAAAAAGAAGAATATGAACATAATCCACCAATCTAGCTCACTGTTGGTAACTGGTATTGGCGCGAGAGAGGAAAACAATAAATGAGAAAAAACTTAATGTTTATTAAGTGTGTCCCCCAAAATAACAATCCTACTCGTAACTAAAGTATTTTGGACCACTGAGTTCTATAAACCACAAATGGCAATAGTAATTAAAGTTGCCATCCCGGATATGATGACTAGACCATTATGATGTCATTGGCACTAAGCATATCCCGGCAACTAACTGGAGATATAGGAGAGTTATAAGTCCCCTGTTAAGGAGCATAGATTGTCATTTGAAGAGCTATCCTTCTTTTTGATGAGGTTAAGCAGGCATCTTCCATTTCAGCAGTTGTCCCTAGCTGAGCAGGGAAAGTTGAAGCTTTGACTAGTAAATGCATCTAATCAGCCCCCTATTTTTTTTAAAGCTGGAGTGGGACATAATTTTTAAAGAAAAGACACAAACCATGCACTATGATATAACTGTGTATGAATGGCTGGAAAGACATGGCATGGCAGGTCAGTTTCGTATGAATTTCAAATACAAGGTCAGTCTGAGGAGTTGATATAAAAGCATATGTGTATGTAATAGTTTAAACTATCACATGCAAATGTAGTACAAAATCTCCATTTTTGTGAAGAATCTCCTTTTTTGTCCTCCATGTCCTCTTTTGGGGTGATGTCTGTTCTCCTGTTTGATAGTGGAACAGAGGTCAACTCTACAACTAATTCAAAAGCCCTCTGCAGGATCCAACAGAGATGATGGCTGTGCTTCTCTCGCATGATACAAGAATGCTGGGTCAGTGAGCTACAGTACGTATCACTGTGTAATACTTTACAGTAACTCCCTGAAGGCCAGTATTTCAATTTCACCAAACTGAAGAAAATACTGAGGGCACTGTGGACAATCCAGTTGGCTCATTGGCTATGTAAGCCTACAGAGAAGTAAGAGTTTACCAAAAGATTCTGAGGGCAGGTTGTACTTAAACCTCAAATGAACTAAAAATAATTTTCATTTACAACACAGGGAGATTTACTTCTACATAAGCCTACTATTAGAATAGCAGTACATGAGAGAGCCTTGTACCTGAAAGGCCCTTGTTTTGCTACTGACTCTGTCAGCGTGTCACCTCATGCAAGCTGTTTTCTTGCTCCACAGTCAGCAGCTTCTACTCACCATCCTTATTTTTGTTTTGTAAGTTTTCATTTAGTTATTGTTAGTATGCTGAACTAGGATTGGGAAGACCAGGGTTTGAGGATCTATTCAGCCAACTTGAATAGGAATTAAGTTACCTCAAGAGGATGAAAATGAGGAAATCTAGTCCCTGAAGGAAAAGTTGAACAGGAATTCAAGAAATGTAATAAATTTCTGCACTGCCAAATAACTGAAAATTAAATTTTTAACCACCCATTTCAAATGCATGCCTCATCCCACTCTCTTTGTTTTAGATTCTAGCTCTGATTCAGCTGTGTCTACTGTATATGTGTACCAGTCCCCTCCATCTTGCAGGCTAAGGAAGCATGCAGAATCTCTCTGCATATCACTTAAAAATGCAGACAGAGATGTTTAAATGGTAGAATCGAATCAAAGGGGCCTACTGTGCAACTCTGTGCCCAGAACTGGGAAATAATTTATGCTCCTTCCAGCCATCAGCCTCTTGGGATATATTGCAAATGTGTGCTATCAGGCTCATAAATCCTTCTGGGCAGTCTCATTGTATTAGCAACTGGCTCTGGTCTAGCTCTTAGGGTCCACTTTCCTGCCGTCGGTTATTTAATTAATGGATACTTGATGAACCAGTCTTCGCTGTTGGATGAGCTTTCTCTGCCTTGATGCTGTGAGCATAGTGAAGTCCCCCTGAGGCAGGCTCAGCCTGAGCTTTGGTTCACCAAATCCGAAAGTGAGACTAAGCCCCTGGTTCTTCCAGAGTGCCCAGAGATGTTTAGAAGGAGATCATTCATAAACAATTCTTCACATTCATTAATAAACTTTTCTTCCTGAAGGTCACAAAATAAATTGTCTTGAAATGAGTGGAAATTATTTTAGTGTACAATTTGTTTCTGTAGCTTGAGAACTAGCCTTTCCTGATTTGCTTGGGTGATTCTAGTTTCTTTGTGCTTTGACGAAACTGAACGCTGCTCTCTAGTTAAGAGAGGGCTCAGCCAAAAGGACTATGGAGACAGGAGGGGATGGCTGAGAAACCCCTGTGCTTCATTGTCTTCTCTCTGGGTGTATTCTATGCTGTCAAGTTGGAAGCAACCTATAGGGCTTTCAAGGTAAGTGATTACACATGGGGATGGATAAAAAAAAAAAAACCCGAATCACATATTCAACGAATATCGCCTATTTGTCAAAAAATCATTGCTTCGTATTCATTGCTTATGGAGACCCCGATAAATACAAAGTGACAATTATTTATCTGGTTTTATTCATGAATTTGCCATATTTTTTATTACGTCACATTCATAAATTCATATTTGTTTATCTCTTTTTGGCCCTCCTGTGCCAGTCGACAACCTCCTGCTATCAATCAGGAACTCTGGGCAACCCTGAGAGGGAGCTACAGACTCCTTGAATGGCATGGCAAGCAGCCAACAGTGCTGCTGAAAGGGCAGTGGGGGTGCTCTTAGTTAATGGGATGTATAAAGCATTTTCCCTGCACCCATTTTTACTTCTTCAAGTCTTGGCTCAGGGAGTTGACTTGCTTTGCTGTGCTGTTTCATAGCAGCAAAGCAAACACTTTATTTTACATTTGATTCATTCCTTATTTTATTCCTTATTTGAATTATTAGGAATTTGGGGAGGGAAAGTTTATTTTAGGTAGGTATATTTGAGTTCTCATAGATACCAGTTATTTTTTGAGGTTTAGGGCAGGGTGGGTGATTTCTGGGTGGGAGGGGGGAGGATTGTGTGCTTGGATTTCATTGCCCCTTTAACCCTAAATTTATTCCATCCAGGGTGCTTGTGTGTGGCTGGGTGTTGGTGCTTGTCCTCCAATCACTGTGTGCTGAAAAAGCACATACTGTATATTCAGCTTTTTATATATAAAATAAAGCACCTTCTTTGTAATTTTCATTAGTGGAATGCTGGGGAGGGCTCCAGGCCAACCGTTCATTTGAAAAAAATATTTATTTTCTGTGGTTTGAGACCCCACCTGAAGTACAGTGTCCAGCTATGTTTAAATATTTGAAAGGATGTCATATTGAAGAGGGGACTGTTTTGTTTTCCATGGCTTCAGAGACTAGGACTCGGGGCAATGTTCTCAAACTACAGGAAAAGAGATTCCATCTGAACATTGGAAAGAACTTCATGATGGTTAGAGCTGCTCAGCCATGGAATAGAGGGTGGTGGAGTCTCCTTCTTTGGATGACCATCTGTCAGGAGTCCTGTGATGGGAGAGTCCTGCATATCAGGGGGTTGGACTTGGATGGCCTTTGAGGTCTCTTCCATCTCTATGATTCTATGCATGGTGGGTGGAGTGGGGACTGGATATCTATTTTGTCCTCTTGATGTGTACTGTTTCATTTTCCTGCTCCTTACCTTCCATACTACTCTTTAAAAAAAAACACCTTCAATTCCACCTCACTGTACTGTTTCTCACATAAATAAAAGTTCTCATTTATGCCTTCTCCTCTCTTAGCCACTCAGTTTTCCCTGCCCCTCCCATTTTTGTAGCATGATGTGTCAGGCTAGCAATTGAAAATGAAGGGCTGCAGGATATCCAAGGCCAAGAACCAGGTGAAGCTGGTGAGGCCAGGCACTACCATCACCTCTGGTGGCCTCAAAGGCAAGCATGGAAGCTGAGTGTTCTCTTTTGCCCAGGGAACTGCCATTCCTCTTCCACCAGGAACCTGAGGAGGTCCTGCTCTCAGATGATCCACTGTTCCCCCCAAATCCTCTGAACCAGTAGTGGGGTGGCAGGCTTCCCCACTACCCACACCACCCCTGTCCCCAGTGCTGTCTCTTCCGACATCCCAGATGAGCACCACTGTCATGCAGTCATCTCAGGCCAGCAGGCATCCAGGGGCAGGCAATGGGTCACTGTAGTGCCCAACCTGCCAAGGGTCCCTATGGGACCATTTTACCTTAGCTGACAATGACCTATGGCTGGCATACTGCAAGGCCTGCCGTGTGGTGGTCTGGAAGAGGGAAGGTCCCAGGACACTCCACCTCCCTTGGCCAACATCTGGAAAGGCACCACCCAAGGCTCCTGGCCAAGGAAGGCTGTTTGTTGCCTGTTTGTGGGGAGGAAGAGAGCAGCCGGAAGGAGACCCCTCCTTCCAAAAGAGCAGTCGTGGGGGTTGCTGGGGCTAGGAGTGTGCAGGCCAAACTCTACAAGGTTGTTTCCGCTGGGTCCGAACTGACCCTCAACCAGCAGCCAAAGGGCAAGGCCCAGGAGGACAGCACTCATCTTGACACTGAGATGATTGCCCTGTTTGGGCCTCCACTTTCCACCATGGAAACCACAGCCTTCCACCAGTTGATGCACCTTTTCATCCTCTGGTAAGACCCACACACACCATGGTGAACCATAAGTAATAGAGTCCTGCCCTCACTCTAGGGACTCTGTGAGGTTGGTGCACTTCACCGTGGACCTGTGAAGATCACCATTGGTACCACTCACTCATGGGTCACTGGTGGCAGCTGGAGGACCTGAGGAGTCACAGATCATTGGTGTCAGGGCCACCTAGCTACAGGCCCATTCTGCTGAAGGTGCAGCACATGGAAACTCAGGGGAAAGGCAGGAAAACTGCCAGTGAGCTCCTGTCTGTGCTGCAGCAGTGGGCAGCAGAGCGGGAGTTCATCCATGGGCAGTTGCCATGCAAGACAGGTGACAGAGGAGTACTCAGCAAAATCCCTTATGAAGGAGAATGTGGCTGAGCCCCCCCCAGCCCCCCCATCAGGTCACCTCCACTACTGGAAAGTGGACACATGGCCAGAGAACCTCCTTTCTATTCCCCCTCACAGCATCTAGAGTGAGCTGGTGTTCTCCCATCTGAGAGAAATCCTCTGATCTTGCCGTCCCCATCTGTATTCCATTACAGTGGAGAGACTGTCATTGATCAAGGCGAACCTTCCCTTGTTAGGCCTCCCTTCACTGAAACCAACAAGGTAGGCATCCCACATCAGTTTCTCTGACATGACACCACTTCCTGCCCACCTGACCCACCCAGGCTAACCACACTGTCTCTGTGCTTCCTTGCCACTGTGTATGCCCGCTCACTTGCCTGCCTGCCTGTCTGACCCACACAGCCTTCCATTTTCCCTTCTCCATCTACCTGCAATCTGGCCCTCCTTGGACAAATCAAAAGCCTATTTCTGGCCGTCTTGGGCCAAATCCTGAACCCAAAGCCTATTTATGGTGTTCTCTAGCTAAAACCTAAACTCTGTTTCTGGCTTCTCAGGCCAAATGCTGATCTCCAAGTCTCTAACCGGTCCTCTCAGCCAACCCCCTGAACTCCAAGCCTCTAATTGGCCTTCTTGGGCTTTCCTGGGCCAAAACCTGAACTCAAAGCCTATTTCTGGACCTCCAAGGCAAAATCATGGGAGCAAGCCCTATCTTAAATCCCGATAACACCTTTGTGCCTGAGGGCAAGTCTTCCCTCAATGCATACCTCCCCACCCCAAAGTCCAATATTGATAACTCAGGGAATACATGCTTGAATCGCACTCTTTCCCACTTCCTGCTTCCATGTGGATGATTTCTGCCATTGTGTCACCAATGGAAAAAAGAAGCCTTCCAGATCCTCAAATGCTTTCTCTATTTACAAAAAGCCTTAGTGCCTGGGGAAAAGTCCTACCACAAAGTCCAATAACGCCTTTGTGCTGGGGGAGAAGCCCTTCCTTGATGCCCTATAATGCTTAAGTACCAGGAGGCAAACCAAACTACCTCAATGCTTGGTGGCAAATTAAAGTGCATCTAACTAAATGCCTCTGTCCCTGGTGTCCCTGGCAAACTATGCCATTTGATGCCTCTGTCATTTTCCTCTGGGGGCTACTTTGTGGATCTATATCTCAGACGTCCAAAACCCAAACTTTACCAAAAGTGGATGGCCTTTAGAGGAGAATTAGGGAAAGCTTATGTGTGATTTTGGTGTCTCTATGTGCCTGAGGGGAACTTTCCCTTTGGGGGATGCATAGTTCAGACATCCAAACTCCAGTCCTTACCAAACATGTGGGGTTTGTAGAAGACAGTCTGAGGAAGCTTCCCTGTAAATTCGCTGTCTCTAGATGCTTAGGGGCTTATTCACAAAATTGTGATTTGTTGATTCATCAACCTAGACAGATTACAAATTGTGACAAATCACTGCTTATTCAATTTGTCCTAATCTCTATAAGTGATATATTTAAAGAGTGGTGTCCCCATGCCCAGGTGGAGATTTGAAACCTGTTCTCTAGAGTACTAGTTTGTTGGGAATTGGTCTTCCATTGTATAATAAGATTTTAACTTATTCCTCACTGTGGTGGCTAAAGAGTAACATTCCAAGTTGCACATGGGGAGTAGCAGGACTGAATGCACCTTTATATTAAAAAAAGGAAATTAGATATAATGTTTATCATGATTTTTGCAGATATTTCCTTCAATTGGTGAAAAAATGCTTGTTGGTCAAAATATATAAATCCCCTCCCCCATTTATAAACCTTGAATTTAGTATGTTTTATTTAGTGGTTGGTCATCAGTCGAATGTAAACATGGACTTAATTTGGAAGGCTGACTGCTGAGGCCTGTATCTCAAGAGGAAATCCTGCTGTAGGTAGGGAAATGCTGGAACCCCTCAACACTTGATTTGATTCTTTCATGGCTGATGTGTTAGGGAGGAGTCTAAGCTGAAACTCTCATTCATCTAAAATGTTAGTTTCCTGTGCTCAGGTACTATAAATATAGCTATTTAGAGGAGCATTCCACCCTGTTTATTAACAATGCAGTGTGAATTGGTTTAACAATTTGGCAAGAACTCAGAAGCAAGTGTTTAGTCAGTGCTAGGTTACAAGGCAGCAACCTTCCCTGTGAATAAAGACGGATTCTCAAGCCTCTCCTCCATTTTGATAGTCCCAAACAGGCAGTAAAAAGAGAGCTATGCAGCACCAGCTCTTCTCTCTCGTGCTACTGCTTCTTCTCATCCTTTGTGTCACCGAGAAGAAAATGAACAAATGACAGGTTAATGCAGCACTGGCTGAAATGAGTTGAGTTGCTAAGGAAACTAGTCAACTATCCCATGGAGGAAGACATATTAGGCAAATAGAGATTAATCAGTAAGAGAGAGCCTCTTTTTTAAATTATTCCCCTGACAATCCAGCTTGAACAGTTAGTTTGAGGGAGGGGAGGATGCCTTCATTAGAAAGCCCCAGTGGGAGATTTTTATCTTAACTGGGGGAGGCAATTTTTGTTTAATTAGAAGCACCTAGGGAGGCATGCAGGGGGAGGGGGAAGGGACAAGAGATGCATTGTTATGGAGCTGTGGATGCTTGTGCTTCCAAAGACTGGAGGCTCTGGATTTTCTTTTCCTCCTGGGTGTGCATATTAAGGTTCCACTTTCAACCTGGACATCATGGCAAATACATTCAAGGCAGGCCTGTCCCAGATATTTAGCTCCCCAAGGCAAATAAGTACATTCTCCCCATTTACCACACAAGGATCTGCCAATTTTCCACACAAGGGATTTCCTGTAAGCTGCCAGGTCAGATTGATGTCAACAAAAGGAACAGGACAGGGTCCTCCACTATACCTGAGGACAAGAATCACAGCTTTCTCTTACACGAAAGAGAAAAAAATAGTGATGGGGCTCAAGAAGAACAATGAGGGAGCTGCCACTGTTGTCCTGTTCCCTTTCCATGCTTCATTCTGTGTCACAACAGGGCCAGATTAGTGTGATGCACTTGAAATCTGGAGTGTGTTGTACACTGTAATTGGGAAAGGGTGGAAGGTACAGATTAAAAGATGGACATTTAAAGGTCATTTTATGAGGTAATTCACTCAAGTACCATTCACACAGAAACAATTTCCTGGCAAGGACACAATAAAGTAGTGAAGAAACCTTAATGTGTATAATTTCTGCCTGTCTAGTTCTTGTTAGTAGGACTTTTAATAAATAGATGAATTGCCAACTCAAAACAAAACTTTGTTTCCATTTAAACAATTCTCTACCTTCCTCTGTTAATTTATTTACTTATAAAACTATTCGATTCTTTTAAAAAACCCTCCAGTAACTGGGTGAACTTACTTGCAAGTAAGCCAGATAAATATACACACATATGGATATATATACTTGTGAATAATTCCCCAGCTACGAAGCCAAAAAAAAAATCCACTGCTTAAATTAGTATGTTTTGGAATCTTAATTTTAATGTTTTCAAAAATTCTTTTTAAATATAAGTAGACTGGGAAAACACATGAGTAAACTGGGTAAATATACTTGTGAGTAAACAAGGTAAAATTACTCATAAATAAACCAGATAAAACTTGATTTGAAATATTCCCAAGCCATAAAGCAAGAAAATAGTAATTTCACAGCTAAATCAGTGAGCTGTTACTATTATTTATTTTTTAAAATATATTTTAAAATATTTTCAGGGGCAGGAGTAAAAAATGTTTGGCCAAGAAGGAGTTACTTGTTCTCTTTCACATTGAATGCTTTGGCAGGTTTAAAGGTGGCACATCTGACATCTTCCCTATATAGCAGCCTGGCTGACTCCAGATATATTCTGATTAGTCCAAATTCAATGCTGTGCCAATATTTCAGTCTTTTAGAATGTTGGAAGTTACTGCAAGTTATAAAAAACTCAGCAATCTGGGAGATTTTCAGGCTTAAAGAGTACTAGTTATTACAAAGTGTGAATTAAAGCCATGAGTGGCTCAGTTCTGAGAACGAAAAAAAAAAAACCCCAACCAAAAACACCCAAACATACTTTTTTACCAGGTATGTAAATTTAGTCTTATAAATGTATTAGATTTGTTTTAAATCAGCCAGAGCTCCAGTTTGCTTGATTCTGCATGCAGGTAAGACAGTGTTTGGTTATTTATTTAAAATATTTCTAACCTACCTTTCTCTTTAAAAGGGCCCTGTGTTGATTTTTTTTTAAAAAAACCATAACTCAAAAATCCTTTTCCAAACACTTCCAAATTTAGAGCAGAGGAAGAGTAAACTTTTTTCCGCTACATCTCTGCCAGATTTGATGCTGATCTAAGGTGCAGTTTCACAGTTATAATTTTTTGTTTGGGGCATCCTATTTTGTAAGTTGGCTTACAGAATACTATACTGAATATTCTAATGAGCACAATATATCGTTCATGTGTGCAGCAATAATTAACATGCTTCTGTTACATTAAGTGCTCTGAAATTGTAGTTGGCCTGGACTGCACACTGCCAAAAGGCGGCCCCCAGGGGAGGGGGGGCAGAATAGGAGAAGGGTGGTTGTGTAGATAAAGTGCAATTTCTTCTCTTCTCAGCACTGGATAATAAAGGGTTAATAGAGATGCAACATTTTGTTCCTGGTCCCACTTGTGTATAATTTTCATGTGACAATTGTTAAAAAGTAAGAATTAGGGTGTTGGAGCTCTGGGTTTTATTTGAAACTTAGAACTTTGCATTCTTTATAAGCAGAGATTTGACCTAAACAGTTTATCTTTATATGCTTGCTATATAAGCAGATTTTGAGGCGGGGGGGGCAGGGGAGAAGACACCTTATTCTATCTAGTTGTCTCTCAAACAAACTTGCCACTCATGAAAATCTAATAAGTAAAACAAAGAGAAATACTAGAAAATATTGCTGCCATCTGGAATAAGATGAGTCTTATCATTTCCAGAGAAGCCACCTTTCACAAAGCATTAAAAAACAGAACTGTTAAAACAGGTCTTAAACCAAATCTTTACCAGACTTGGAGGGATCATAGAGGAGAGTCATGTGAGGCTTCCCTGCCAATTTGGTGTCTCCAGATGCTTTGGTGTCACTCATCTTGTGGGGGTGCTATTTGGGGGCGCATAACTCAGGCATATAGGACGCAGCCTTAGCCAAACCTGCAAAGCTTATAGTTAATAGACATGGGAAGCCTCCCTGCAAATATGGTGTATCTAGGTGCCTTAGAGACCATTGTATAGGGTTTTAAAGTAAAAAAGGGATTTACAGACTGATTCATCGGGGGGGGGTGTAAAATCATATTTGTGATTTCTTGACCTTGATGAATTATGAATCACCATTTTTTCTGATTCATCCCCCATCTCTTCTCTCCACTTTTCAGTTTTTTCCCCAGAGACAGATAAAGGCTACATAATTCTCATTTAGATTGGTTTGGGAGGTACCTCTGAAGAAATTGGAGATTTTTCCAAGGCTGTCAATATCTCTCCTTTTAGCGACATAAAAATAAGGATTCGGAGAACAAGCTCACAGTTTGTGCTGTACGGAGGGCTTTCTCTGTGTTTTGCTGGATTACAAATTGTGGCCTTCCTTACAAGCAGTCCAAGAGTTATAATCTATACCTTATCTAAGGAGAGAACAGACCTTTTTAATAATAAAAAACATTAAGTGGCAGTGAAAGCAGATTTATTCTGAGCAGAGCTTTGCCAGCTCTCCCTTCATTTGTAGCTGGGCAAATGCATCTCTTTCTTACCCAGGGGACCTGTCTTAGCACAGCAACACCAGTGAAACACTTCTTTCCCCAGCTTCAGCTTGTGCTAATTGCTTACATGTTTGGGGAGGGGGGTGGAGGGAGTGGAAGAAACAGCAAAAGCCTAAAAAAAATAAGGCCAATCACTCTATTCCAAAATATTTCTGTTTTTTTTTTAATTTGTTTGTTGGAATTCTCTCTGAATGTATCTGGAGAGATGAGTATACCAAGATTAGGAACCAGTAATCGGTTTTTATGAATTCAGACAAAAGTTGAAAGCTTGCTGGGAAATGTTCAGTGGTGTCGTTTCAGATGACCATAACCGACTAATGTCTCACTCTAGTGCAAAAGACAAGTGATAATTTGAAATTGTGGGTATAACTCCTGCCCACTTACATTTGCAATTTTCAGTCATGCAGGTAGTCCATATGAACAGAACAGAAGAATAAGCAGAGTGAGCACATGCTTAGCTAGACTGTATTCCACCTTAAGTGAATGGAGGCTATAATTGGCCGTTTCTCTGTTCAGGGAAGAAGAGAATGACCTTATAGGAGTTCATTCATCCCACATTACACTGCTCACATGCGCTGCCTCCCCCAACTGACTCAGACCACATCTGGCCTTGGTCATATGTCCATCACCTATAAATAGAAGTAAGAAGGGGTGAGGAAAACAGAGTTAAGTAAATACTGGTTGATTAGCCTAACTCCCTTTCTGAAAAGAACACATTTCTTTCATTTCTTACTAGTAGACATTAGAGATGGACACGAAACAGAAAAAATAGTGTTTCATTTCATTTCATTTTTCTTTTCGTTTTGTTTGTTGACTCAGCGTTCCATCCTTCCGAGGTTGGTCAGATGAATACCCAGCTTGCTGCTGCTGCTGGTGGGGGTAATGTGTATCCTGCATACTGTAATTAAACTGTAAACCACCCAGAGACTACTTGAAGTGGTATGGGGTGGTATATAAGCAGAACACTTTTTGTTTCGTAATTAATGAGTTTTTTAAAAAAATTGTAACAAAATGAAACAAAATCTTATGTTATAAAATGGCTCCCCTGGGTCCTAGAGGCACCAATTTGGGGGGGGGGAGCTTCCTTGGGCTCTTCCCTCTAAGCCCTCTAAATTTGAAGAGGTTTGGGGTTCAGGGGGGCACGTTATTAATCTCCAAAGTGGGTCCCCCATGGAAAAAAAGAAAGAGGAAAAACCAGGCAGTTTTAAACTCAAGCCTGTGGAATCCAGAGCATTGCAGTTGAGGGACTGCTGAATCTTAAACTTTGGAGTTTAATAACTCATCCCCTGAACCCCAAAGCTCTCCAAATTTAGAGGGCTTAAAGGGAAGAGTCCAAGGGAGCTACCCACAAAATTTGGTGTCCCTAGGATACAGGGGAGTCATTCATTTTATAGAGTAAAGAAACATTTCATTTTCAACAGCTAAAAATGGCATTTCATTTCGTTTCATAACAAAACACTCGCTGCTGTTTCGTTTCATTTTACAACATTTCAAAACCTTGTGTTGTGTCATTGCAGTCGTGACTGACTCTTTGTGACCCCATGTCCATGGAGTTTTCTTGGCAGGAATACTGGAGTGGCTTGCCAGTTCCTACTCCAGGTGCCTACCTTATGAAACTACAAAACAGCATGTCGTTTTTCATATGGTGTCCATCTCTAGTAGACATGTATAGGAAATGAAATAGCTAACCAATATGGCAGACACAATTTTATCTCATCATTCAGATAGTAATTTCTGAATTTGTCAAGCAGGTTTGTGGGCTTACCTTTGTGGAGAAGCTCTGAACTGGGAATTCATTGGAGTCCAGTGAGTCTTTGGATCAGTTAAAACATTGCCGAAATACTATAAACAAATTCTGTAATGGGGAGAGAATATATATAAAAACCACCTATGGTATCAACCTCAAAAAGAGGGAGGGTTCAGTTTTCCCAATATAAAATCTTACTATTTGGCTAATCAATTGAGGTTTATTCCAGTGAACTGCTGGATAGCCCAGTGGTTTAGAGGTTGGAAGTTTGATTCCCAGCTATGCTTTCTTGAAAGGGGCTAGACTTGATGATCCACAGGGTCCCCTTTAGCTCTGAAATTCTAAGATTAATATGATTATGATTAATAAGGCATTGCTAGGAGTAGAATATTATCAAGAAGCTTCTAAAACAATATGGAGACAGATTTGGTTAATGAAATATGTACCAAGATGTGGATTAATATATGGAGGAAGAATTTTAGAATCCATGTCTGTTAAAATAAAATAATTTTTAATACATTGATACGTAAGTCATATGTGATTCTTGTGAAATTAATTATTATGGATTCTAGATACAGTGACCCCCCTGCCTATCGCAGGGGTTAGGGACCCGACCCGATCCACGATAATTGAAAATCCACGATATGCAGATGCAGGTTGGGTTGGGTCTGGGGTGCCTAGCTGGGGGCTCTTGTACTTATCCCCAGCCTGGCGTTGCGCTGAATGGGCCTGCTAAGGCCTTTCCGGGCCTTTTGGAGGCCCCAAAACGGCCTCCCTGAGAACCGGAAGTCATTCCTGAGGCCTCCGACAGGCCCTCCCCCCTTACCCTCATATAGCGGGATCACAGTATATGAACTGTGAATGGGCGGGTGACCACTGTACTCATAAAATATTCTGGAGATGAGAACAAGATATTAATATCTATTTTGTATGTGATGGAAATGTCAGTCAATAAGTATAAAAATGGTGGACATTAGAATATAAAAAAATGGGAGAAATGTACAATTAACATTAGAATTTTCTCTCAAAATTGCATTATTGCTTATTTTAAGAAGAATTATGTGGTTGGGCAAAAAAGAGTTTTGAATATGCTAATAGCAGCTAGATTAGTGATCTGAGAAATTGGGAACTAAAGTGTATCTTTCATTTAACGTAATGGTATAATGAAGTCTGAGAAATATTTGTTAATGACATGGGATTAAAAAAAGTAGTTTGTTGAAATATGGCAAAATTTTCTGAATTTTGCATTATTGAAATATGAACTGTTAACTACTACTACTACTACTACTACTACTACTACTACTACTACTACTACTAATAATAATAATAATAATAATAATAATAATAATAATAATAATAATAATAATAATAATAATAATAATAATAATAATAATAATAATAATAAATAATCCATTGAGTCCACTGCCCCAGCTCTATGTACACTCACTGGCTGCCATGCACAGACAACCTTCTTCACCACATCATTAACGAGGCAGAAAATTTGACTCTGCCACTAGAAATTATTGGCTTCCTGTGTGGATGTTACAGATATGTGATAACAGTATATGTGGCCATGTGCCAACATGAATGAGGAGGGCAAAAAAGAAAGAGAAAAATGACACTATTCGCTTATTATTGATATTACTGAAGATCAAGTAACGCAGTGCTCCAGCACCACTCTTCACTTTATGAATGTCTACAATGCAAGGCGTCTGGTTATTCTTTGTTTCTGTTCTGTTTTAGGGCAAGCAAAACATGCAGAAGGCCTTTTACATAGTAACCAGACTTTGTTTCTGCAAATGTCATGAGATAATTACATGTTGTACAAGTACAATGTATTTGTTCATATTTTGCTCTTGAGCGGCTTCCCTGACCACCTTTGTATCATTCCTTAATGAAGTAAAATGAATCCTCCCCCTCAGATATTTTGCTGTAGGACATAGCTACAGTATGCAGTCTATTTATACAGGTTCTAGGAAGCTGTTGTTCAGTGAGGTGCTAGATCAGTGGTTCTCAACCTGTGGGTCCCCAGTTGTTCCTGGACTGCAACTCCCAGAAGCCTCCACCACTCACTGTGCTGGAAGAGATATCTGGGAGTTGCAGTCCAGGAACATCTGGGGACCCACAGGTTGAGAA
>JAHTLZ010000129.1:2018184-2034797 GCA_023846285.1 Phrynocephalus versicolor | reverse complement strand
GCTAAGCTCAAAAAGGGCATGGGTTCTTCTTCTTGTTCTTCTTTTCAAAGAAAGGAATTAGAATATACTCTGGTTTCACGATCAGTCTATTGACCAGAGGGGTGAAAATAGGAAAAGCTGCTTTTTTTAGAGCACAGCTTCCAGAAGTTATCTAGATTGATTGGTCTTCCAACATGAAAATGAAGCATCTTATCATGAGAAAGTTAGCCTAATGTGAAGTTGCGTGTATCAGTTACTTTAGGTAACTAAGTGACATTCTATTTAAGAAATGTAATTTAAAATCATTTTATGTTACTTTTGCTGCTGATTCCTGGTCAGTTACCACCAATGCAAACTTCATTAGAAAATGGTGCTCATGACTTTGATAGGTGTTCAAGAGGTATGGCTGTACTTAGTTACTTCCATTCACTTTATTCCAGTGTATTTTGCAAAGCAAAGATTGCTCTTCTGAGATATGTTAACCTGGGTTAACAGTAATGTCCACCATGGTTCTCTTTTCTGATTGCTTGTTATGCTTTCTCCAGTTTCTCTCAGGGTTCCCATTGTCCGAAGCTGCTATTTCTTTCTCTCTTTTTTTTAAAAAAATCTCATGGCTTACACCCAGGGAGCATGGGAAAGCTTTAGCCACTCTTCGGGGGTGAAGCCTATTGGGTTGATTATGGGCAGAGGCAGGTACCCCGTTGGAGCTCCACCTATGAGATCTTCAAGAACGAGGTACAGATGTGTGAAAGCTGTGCCCTGTTCTGGTGCTATCTCCAGCTGTCAGAGGCAAGGTACAGTTCTGTCTGCCCTCCACTGTATCTGGGTGGACAGACGGAAGCAGGGAGGGCAGGAAAACTGTAAAACTGCAAGCTGAGGTCTCCATCCAGTATGGGGAGGGCCAGCTGGTGGGGATGCATGACAGGCTAAGCCAGTGAGAAGAGGCTGTGGGCTGCTCCAAATTTGAAAACGGGCCGCATTTGGCCCCCAGGCCTGACTTTGGACATGGCTGTAGGTAAAAGAAGACTGGGGGTGCCGCTCCCCCTCCTCCTTTGGCTCCGCGCTCCAGCTGAAAAGCGCTGGCGCGGAGCCAAGCAGGCCAGCGCTGCCGCTCGTGCCGCTCCCCGTCCTCCCTCGGCTCTGCGCCTCAGCTGGGGAGCGCTGGTGTGGAGCCAAGCAAGCCGGGGAGGCAAGAAAAAAGAAGCGTGCTGCCACTTTTGCCGCCGGACTGCAAATGGCGGCTGCCAGGTGTCCCCCCTTTTGTACCCCCCCGCCCAGGGGGTCCAGAGGGCATGCGCAGGGGGCAGTGCCCGGATGCCCGCGAGCGCCGCATGGGCGGGGAGGCTGTGCGCGATTGGCTGAAGGGGGAGGGGACCCGGACCCGGGGCGCGCAGGGCCCGTGGCGGGTGCCATCTTCCCCCGCGCCCTCACCAGAGCAGCAGAGCCCGTGCCGCTGCCGCCCACAATGCCAGCCCCCGGTGAGTCGAGGGCTGTTTATTTTCAAATATTTGAAGGGTTGTCATACAGAGGAGGGGCAGGATGTGCAACAATACGTTCAAGTAGACATGGGCACAACCAGAAAAATGACGTTTTGAGTTTTCGTTTGTCGGAACGGGTCCATTTCGAGTCGTTTCCGTTTGTCACGAAATTTTTCAAAAATTTGTCGTTTTGTCATTTCGTTTGTCGTTTCCACCGCGATTTAGCATGATTTGACTTCCCAGAGCATAGGGGCGTCCCGCAATCAGGACCAGCGCTAGGTGTTTTTGCACCCTAGGTGGCGGATGAGGCGGGCGGCAGGGGGGAAGTGCGGGTGGGCGGCGGTGGCGGGGGGCCATGGGCGGGACGGTGACAGTGGCAGGGGGAGGCATGGGCAGGCGAGTGGGTGGGCGGCGGCCGCAGGTGGGCGAGTGGGCAGTTAGGATATCAGTTAGGATAGAGGTTCTGTTCTTGGCTTGCACCCCAAATGTGTGTGTGTGTGCAAGCAAATTGAAGTTGGGAAAATAGAAAATAAATGGTAGTATATAATATATTTTAAAATAAATCCACACCTCCCACTCCCAGTCGAACCTCCCCCTTTATCCAATATCAGAAAAAAATCCTCACAAACTGCCAGAGAAGAAATACAGAATAAACTGCTATTCCCTTCAGCAGACAAAGCTGCAGGGAATCAAAGAAATTATTTTCTAAATTCAGTTCCCTCCCTGCCTGCCTAACTTAAATCCTAAAGCCTCCAGCCTCCCTCCTCAATCTCAATCGGATCACACCAGCACCAGCAGCCAGCCCTCCTCCCTCAACCACATCCATACACCTGACTGCGATTTCTGGAAGGTGCCTCAGCTTTTTATACCCTCCGCGACATCCAGAAGTGTCAGTCAAAAACCTGGCGATGCCATTGGTGGAATGGTTCAAAAATTTGCATGGTCCCATCCCATGCCCAGCCCAAATGGGCAGGTCTAAAAAAATAAAAAATAAAATAAAATAAAATAAAATCAATATGACGTTTTATTGCTATAAAAAAAACCCACTGCTGCTACCATTAAAATTCAGGCATTTAAAATAAATAAATTTCACATGTTTCTGTGGTGACTTGGTGTGTTTTTTGACCACGATTTCAAAAGAAAAATTTCGGTCACCATTTTGGATCCCCCCCACCGCATGACATGGCGAGACGACGAGGATGACCCCCCCCCCCAGGCAAGCAGCCCAGGACAGGAGAAGAGGGGGGGAAAGGCCAGGGACCCCCCAGAAACCACCCCTCTGGTAGGTGGCAAAGCCTCAGGCAGGCATATTTTCGCCTGCTTTTTTGGCCGGGAGTCGGGTTTTTTTAAAAAAAACTTTTAAAAACTTTTTCTGTGCTTCACATTGCGCGATCGCCGCGATGCCACAAACGAAAACGAAAAACCCGACCAAATTTTTCTTTTTTCGGTTCGAATTCGAGTTCTGACGGCTTAATTATCGTTACCGTTTCCGTTACATAATGGAAACGAAAAACAGAAACGGAAACGGAAATTTCGTTGAGTCATGCCCATGTCTACGTTCAAGTTAAGAGAACTCAGCTTGCAGCTGAATATCAGGAAAAAACTTCCTCCCTGTTACAGCAGTATGGCAATGGGACCACTTACCTCGGGGGGGGGGTGCTCCAGCGCTGGAGGCATTCAAGAGCAATTTACCCAACCACCTGGCAGATGCCCTTCAAGTTGTATTCCTGCATGGAGCAGGGGAATGGACTCCAGGACCTTATAGGTCCCTTCTGACTTCACTGTTCTATGATTCTGTGAACGGGGAGTTGGTTTGGTGGCCACTTCCAGGATGCTAACCTACCCAGCTTCAGTCTTTCCTGTTTTGTCCACTCTGGGTCACCTACAAAAAGTGAAAGAGGAGGATAAATTTTCTTGTCCTTCCTGGTAGTATAATAAAATTTATCATGTTCTCCTTGTTATTTTAGTTCTGAAGCCTGGTGGTGCTTCTTGGATCTCAACTATTTTCTTCTGCTTCCGGTCCCCAGCTATTTGTTTATTTCTTGTTTGCTTGGTAAGGAATCATCATTCAGCTGTGTTCTGCAGCACATACACATTTTTATCAATAGTGTTTTGATTACCAAGAGCTTTTAAAGGTACATTAAATGGAAACTGTCAAGGGCTTGCTTTTGATTCTGTTTGGCTTCTGCAATGTTCAGCCTTCATATTTTCAGGCAACCTGCCAGATGTGCCGGAAAGGGCATTCTTTCTATGTCAACTTATTAAATGCAGTTGCTAAGAAGCAAGGGATCTGAATCTATGCCTCCAAGTGTTTTAAATAAGTGGAGCCAGAAGCCCAACTTTTATTTTTCATCAAACATTATTGGAAAATATTAACATGCTGAATTACAGTACCTCTAAATCCACGAGACTGTAGATCTTTGCCAATTCCACATTACTTCCTGTGATTTACATAGTAGTGGTAGGGGCAAATAACATTCCCTGATATTATTTTAAAAACAAAGCCAGCAAACAAAAATACAAAGAAGCAGCTGTGATGATCAGGAATTTGGAACAGAAATCCAGCAAGTGGCGTGGACCTCGTTCTGTCCCTAAAAAAGAGCGAGTGCTGCTTTTCTGCTCTAAATCTCTGGAATTGTTTTAATATATGTGTGAAATGGGGTTGAATTTCTGTTGTATGTACCAGTGTAGAAAGTCTCTACACTATCCAGAAATTGAGTTATGGCAACTGGACTTCTTTACAGTAGTTGTGAGATGGAAACATTTCGCTACTCATCCAAGCAGCTTCGTCAGTCTGAAGAAAGTTGAAAGCAAGGCTTCCAATTTATAGTTCACCCTGGTTTCACATCACCCTGGTCTGAATAGGTTTTTAGGTCTCAGAAGAAAAAATGTCCAGTTGCCATGACTCAACTTCCAGACAACCTCCCCTGGAAGATGGAGAATCTCCACAGATATATCTCTACACTAGTAAGTCTCTACCCTGCCTTTTCAGTTGTCCCCTGAAAGGCCCTAATCATGTTTTTCAAAAGTCTGTATTTATTTATTTTATTTATTCTTGTATTTATATCCCGCTTATCTACTACATGTAGTACTCTAAGCGGCTAACAAAGCAATAAATGCCAAATCAACAACAATAGAATAATTTAAGCATTTTAAAAACTCCCAAGAAGAGGAATCCAGCACTGGCCATCTAGCAATACCAACTTCTTAAGAGTTATAAACTTGCTGATTTCTCTTTCATGAGCTCATACAAGGATACAAATGTCCCAGTGTTGGGTTCCTTCTGCACCCCTTCTCTTGTCATTTGGCAGTGCCATGATGGTGATTTGCTTCACAGAAGATATCTGAGAGCAGCATAGGTGCCATGCTTCTCCATGGCTCCTTTCTCTTCCATGCCTGCACTATCTAAACATTTCATCTGCTCCTGTTGTCTAAAGAGGTGTTAGTCCTCCAAGATTCCTAGGAAAAACACTCCCTTGCCTTTCTTTTTATTTTGCTGAAAGGAACAGGCGTGTGCAGCCCAATCTATGTTGAGCGTCTGATTCCCCTCTGTGCCTCCTTTGCAGAGGATGGTCCTTCCAACTCTGCAGTCCTAAAATGATGATGATGATAATAATTGGGTAATCATAGTTTTGAGATGGAGGGGGCAGGGATTCCCTCTTGCCAAAACTTTGTGACATCATGGCATGAAGACCTAAGATATTTTCATAATGCTTTGACATTCGTGCTAGTGGTGGTGGGGAGTGTAAGTAACCTATTACCAATGCATTATTTTAAGCCCTACATGAGTCTTCCCATAAATAAGATTTGGGAAATAACAATTAAACATTGTTTATTGCTCCAAAATGTAGAGCATTAGCATTAGCTTTATCAATGAAAATGCATGTTTTCACGTCTCCACTACAACCCCCCAACCCCAAGAAATGTATTGCAAGTAATATTGTTAATTGAAACACCTCATGCCCAAGTTCTGACATCTATGGTTGTTGTTAAGGTTTTGGGTGGGGTATGAAGCTGATTAAAATTGTCTCCTTCGTAGACAACGCCACCCATGGCTAAGGCAAGAGGAACAGTTAAAGTAGGAGAAAACCTTCTTAAACATTTTAGCGCAAGTGTCATATGAATTACATTCATAATTCTTGCTTGAGTGTTCTTTGACTGTTTTCAAAGAATACCATATGCCCAGTGTGCTGTACTAGAGATGAAAATAATGAAACTTGCAAGCCAACAAGTGCACATCTTCTGGCTCGATCTTTGGTGAATAGAAGAAAGCTGTTACATCTTACTATCTCAAAAAGCAAAATACATTCTCTTCTAGAACTTTTACCTTTTGCCCCTCTTCTTTTGGCTTGCATCACCTTGCAGCTGTTAAAGATGGCAGGATTCAGATGATGAATCTTATGGCCTGCAACTTTCCTCAGAAGAAAACAGGAAACTACCATGTTAGGTCATACAGTTGGCAGATAATAGTATGAGCCTTCTGGACTGACACACTATATGAAAAGCAGAGATGGAAGCATTTTTAGACTCTATTTGTAGCAACTGTGGGATTCTGGGAGTTATAATCCATCCATTGTCAACAAAGCTATATTTTAAGCACATCTGATCTCGCCTGATTTCGGAAGCTAACAAGGTTGGCCCTGATTAGTACTTGGATGGGTGACCACCAGGGGATACTAGGTGCTGTAGGTGCCTGGAGTAGGAACTGGCAAGCCACTCCAGTATTCCTGCCAATAAAAACTCCATGGACATGGGGTCGGTCATGACTGTGATGACACAACAACAACACATTGCAAGTGGTGGCTGTTTTGGCCTCTCCAGATGCTTTAATTCACCTTTGTATTAGAGAAGGGCACGAAACAACCATTTTTTCGTTACCGTTCTCCGTTATTCATTCCATTACCTAACGGAACGACTAACGGAGAATGGTGTAATTTAGGAACGAACAGAACAGAACCAGAACAAATGAATTCGGTTCTGTTCCGTTCATTCCTCCCTGCTGGCGATGACAGCCCAGCTGTCATCGCCAGCAGCGGGGAGGATTGAGAGAGCCCTGTTCTCGCCTCCGCAAGCGGAGGCCAGGCCACAGCTATCTCAGTCTCCGATCACTGCAGCGAGGGGGTGACAGCTGGCTCTGCATGCAGAGGAGCTGAATGGGGGGTCTCTGTCAAGTGGATCTTCCCCGTGGGGGAAGGCAGGACCCCCGTTCAGCCCCACTGCATGCAGAGGAGTTGAACGGGGGTCTCTCTCAAGTGGAACTTCCCTGTGAGGGACATGGCAGGTGCACCTGTCATGGCCCGCAGGGGGAAGGCAGGACCCCCATTCAGCCCCTCTGCATGCAGAGGAGCTGAATGGGGGTCTCTCTCAAGTGGATCTTCCCTGGTGGGCTGCAGGCTCTGGGGCGGCGGGAGGGGGATCCGATCCAGCCTCTGTGCGCGGAGACCAGATTGGAGCCCCTTTCTTCCCGACTCCGTCCAGAGCCTGCAGCCCACCAGGTTATCAGGCTATGGGGCGGACGGCAGCAAGAGAGGGCTTCGATCCGGTCTCCGCGTGCGGAGACTGGATTGGAACCCCTTCCTTCTCAACTCCGGCTCTGGGGTGGAGTCAAGAAGGAAGGGGCTGCAAGACCGCAGCTCCATCTCCTCCTCTCTGGGTGGCGGCTGGGGAGCTGTCACTCAGGTCAGAGGAGATCGGCTGAGCCTCGCGGGGAAGCCGAGTCCCCCCCTTCTCCCCTCTGCACGCAGAGGGGTGAAGGGGAGTCTCAAAGGGATCTTCCCCACCCGTGCTCTCTCCCCCCACTTCCCCGCTCCTGAAGCCAGCACTCAGTAGCTGCTGGGTGCTAGCTTTAGGAGGGGAGAAGATTTAAAAAGCCCTCTCTCTCCTCCCACCTGATGGGGTGGGGGAAGAGCAGGCTTTTAAAATCTCCCCCCAGCCTCAGGCACTGGAGCTGCCGGCAAGCCCAGGCAGGAGAAAAGTCCCACAGCCACGGGAGCGCTCTCCTGGCCGGCTTAATGGTGGCTCCGGTGGAGCCCCAGCCCGGGACGGCTCCCTGCGGCTGTGAGAGGGCTCTCCCAGGAGGCTTGCCGCTGCCTCTGGCGGTGCCCAGCCCCAGGAAGGCTCCCCGCAGCTGCGGGAACAATTTCCTGGCACCCGACAAACGAAGCAGGCCCCTGGGGTCCGAAAAACGGTAACGGAACGAAGAGGACCCCAGGGCCCGAATAACGAGCATGAAACACCATTTTGGCGTTTCGTGCCCATCTGTACTTTGTTGTATCTCTGAGCTCAGAGATTAGATATACGGTAGATGTAACTCTGGGTGAAGTCTGGTCTCTAGGAGGTGACTGTAGCACTGAACACCCTAAAAAGAGGACCCACAGTGACTCAGCAAGTGTAATTTGTTTTTTTTTTCCTTACCAATGTTTTGCTCATAACACATACACACACATATACAGGAGTGCCCTCTTCCTTCTGATTGTTATATTTTTAAAGTCCATGTGACTGAAGGTATACCTGCATCAAGGAAGCATCAGTGCTTGGAATGTTGCATTTAAACATGAATGAGTTAAAGTTAAATGTTACAAATTGGAGAGTTAACTTGTTACTATTAATGCTTAAAGCTGAAAATACTTGATCTTTAAATTAGCAATATTAATGGAATCAAAACTTTTGGTTTTAAGCAGTCCCTGTAGAGGGCACATGTCACTCATCTTTCCTCAAACGTAAAAGGGCTTGACAAGGTAGGACAAATGTAATACAGTACTGAAAAATCCAGGCTGTATGATTCGAAAGGCATATGACTAAGACTCTACAATATTTCTTTGGGTTTCTAAAATTTTAGTTCAGAACCACTGCTATGTAGAGAGCCAATTGACCATTCCCCACTATATTTTTTGCAGCTAGGTATTATTAAAAAAACGTTGCCAGAAAGTATAGGTCTGATTAAATTATGTACCAGAGAGCAGGTTCATCTGATTCCATATAGCCGCCCCATTCCTGTTGCACACAAATCAGGTCACAAGCACCACTGCACAGATAATTTTTTAAAAGTAGTCTCAGGCTCCCAGGATTGATGTTTGAAAAAATGATTTTATTTGGAACAAAACTGTAGCCCTCTCTCTCCTAAAAGTGGGTATGCTGCAAAAGAAGGGCCAGATGACTGTGAAGGCCTAATTCAACTACCCGTTCCATGGCTCCATGCAAATTTGCCTGTGTCTTACATTTGAAAGTCTACATTTGAAACAGAACACCCAATAAGCTAGGCTACATTTTGAATCAGTTTCTTTCTGGCCATCTCATAGTTGGCTGCAAATGAAATAAAGTCCTTCCTTGCATCACCAGAAGTTTTGTTCTTTTTCTTTTTTATGTTCATGAATCAGTAATTTCATTTTTAGTATACTGTACCTCTAGTTTTTCAAGGGGACAATAGACTATTTATCCTTTGGTATAAACTGATATGTCCCTTGAACAGAGGGGCATAGAAAACTAAAGTTTTAATAAGTAAAACTTTATTATAATGTTACTTTTAAAAATCTTTCTTTTGAATATTAAGAGTTGAAAAGCTTCTTCTGCCATTGGCTTTTTAAAAAATGAACACATTTAATGTTAATATGTCAATTTTAATGTGCTATCTTCAGGCAAGGCATCACCACTTAGTGCTGTTCAGTATTGCTGTACTAAGAAACAAACCTGAGCTGGTTTGTTTTAAAATCACATAGGCTGTGGAAGAACAAGCAGAGAAGAAAGAGGGAATCAAGATCTGCAGGAATGGTTATGGGGAAGGAATTGACGAGGATGAGCCACAGTAGAGAGCAAAGTAGTAGAGAGCAAATCCCTGCCAATTTGAACCCAAAGAGCTTAATTGTCTGAGGGATTGGTTCATCCTTTCCTTAATGACCTCGACAACTCAAATTACTGCTTTAAAGTCAATCCTCCCCTACACAGCCAGTCGGGAAGTGGAACTCTGTGGCATATAATACGCATTAGGAACAACAACAATAATCATGTTTTTCAGAAAATTTGCACCTCTTGCCCACTCTCAAGCAACAATTGAGCTGCCAATAGCAGGGAGGTGACAGATCACTCTTTTCTTTCACTAGGCCATGCTGGAGCACTTGGTTTAATGTACAATGAGCCTCTCCCATAGTGTCAGTGTCAGAAGGAGCGGGACTGCAGACCATTGCTGTTCCTTGCATGGCCAAGAGCCGGGTCTGACTTTAATGATTGTTTTATGTTGTTGAATTGCCTAGAGAGCCTGACCAAGTTGAGACCCAGGGGCCACCATGAAAGGCAATTAGGCACCTTCTCTGGACAATTGTGTTTATTGAAATCCACTCTAAATCGTATTTGGTGAAATGTGTGGATTGTTATGTGTTTTCATCCCATCACTCCTGAAAGTATTCCCAGACCGCATACAAAGAATTATTGTATTTTACCCTCCTAACAACTCTCTGAACTTTATGGCTGAGTAGGGAGTTGAAATGGGCCTTCCTGCGTTTACCTGCCTAAGCTGTATGGTTCCTTGAAACTGCAGAGGTTGTTCACTAGTAAAAAGGAACTTGTATCTGTAGAAACTGCCAGGGCTGTTTCTTCTGCCACTCAGAGCTTCCAAATGGCTTTATCGAATTACTTCCCTGTGGTGCCCATCACAAATGAAGATTTATCTGTCCTGCTTGCTATGTGTGTGAGAAAGCCAGATTAGTAAAACGTTCACTTTGTTGCTCTAGCGAAAGTGCTCTGAGATGCGGTCTTAAAATTGTTCCCCCACATCTGTCACGCTTTAAGCAAAATAAAGTGTGACCACCATCACCGCCCCCGAAGCGCAACTCAGCACATCTTCCTTGTACCTGGCCTCAGGGGGGTGGAATCTTTGTCACTCTTCCATTCATTCTGTTATTCATTTCGTTACGTAATGAAATGAATAATGAAAATTGTGATGAAATTGGAATGAACCAAACAGAACCACAAAAATTAGGTTTGTTACGTTTCATTTTCGTTAATGGTGACACACAATGAAATGAGCTGTTTTTAAATGTTAAAAAACGTCCTGAATATCCGTAAAAACCCAGCGATAATTATTTATTCTGCCTGATAATACCTATCGGGGGGGTTGGGGTCCTTAAAATGTGCATTTATGTCTTTTTTCAGATCGCTGTATTTTTTTTTCCTTTAAGGGGAGTTAGGGGTCATCGACCCAAAATGGCTCCCAGATGCCTAATATTGATTTCTTGGGTATTAAAACACCCTGGACATCCGTAAAAACGCAGTGATAATTATTTGAAATTATTACCTACCAGGGGGTTGCGGTTCTTAAAACGTTTGTTTTTGTCTTTCTCCCATCGCGATGTATTTTTTATTTTCCCTTTAAGGATGACACAAAATGGATTCCAGCCACAAGATGGATGCAAGCCATGTGATGGGATTGTGTAAATTCTAGGACAATTTCAACCACTAGCATGCCCAGGTTGCAGACTGGGTAGGTGTGGCAGCCACAGAGGGCATAAAAAGCTTTGGCAGCTGCCGTCCTCCTTGCAGTCAGCGGTGGGAGTTAGGGTGGGATTGCTGTCTCTGCAACTTGTTACTTTAAGCCAGCCAGGCAGGTGTGTGTGTCTGTGTTCCTGCTGGCTGCAGCCTGGCTCTTAGGGGAGAGAAAGAAGAGATTTCTCTTGCAGCTTCCCTGTGTGCGTGCATACCTCTCGGTGAGTACCCTCCCCTGCCCCGCAGTGCAGTCATTCTGCGGCTGTCTTACGCCCTGGGCAACGCCCGCCGCTGCCTTTGCAGCCTCCCTGCGTACCTAGTCTATACTGTGTCTCTGCCAGCATCATTTTTGTTAGTGTTTTCCCTCTGGTCTGGGGTGTTGGGGGACGTCCACACGCGAAAATGCTTTAAGTCGTGCAAAAAGCAGGTAAAAACGAAAAATGAAAAAAACGAAATGAAATTTTTTCAAAAATTCACAAAAAATGAAAACGAACTGAAATGGAGCTGCAATGAAAAAAGAAAAACCAAAACGTCATTTTTTCGATTTGTGCCCATCTCTACTCATAAAGAAGCCAAAAAACAAGTATTCTGAGTTTGATAAATGACAAATGAAAACTGATATACGGATATATCTACCTATTGGGTTTTAATTTAAAAGAACAGAGCCATGGGAAAACAACAAAATGCACTTTGATGTGGACCCCATCCATGGGGGTCACAGAAGTTACATAACAATAAAGTGCATCTTTGGGGATGCAGGAACAGCAACAAAACCACATGACCGCAACAAGATTTATTACACATTTTCGTTTGCTGCGGTACAAAGTGGATGTGGGGTAACGGCCTAACTGATGTGGTAAAAAAATGGGGGAGAGCAAGTGAGCAAGGAAGTCAATGAATTTAAAGACTTTTTCTGCTTCTGCTGTTCTGTTTTGTATTCCTTAACATTATCCTCCACGCCCTTTGAATACATGATTCTGGCAACCATCATTGCAAACTGCATCGTTCTGGCTCTGGAACAGCATCTCCCTGAGGACGATAAGACACCTATGTCTCGGAGATTAGTAAGTTCACTTTGTTATTAAGTTCTGTTGAATTTACCCTCTTTTCAGTCTCAAGGATGGATGTATACCTGAGACCGAATACAAACACTGAGATCTAACGGGAAACTCCAGCAAGTTGTCTTTCATAGTTCAGGGGTTTTAATAGCTTTCACCAAAGACTACACTTTATTCTTGCTGTGGTTTCACCCAGTTTGAGTGACCATTCTATTGAATATGAATCCAGTTTGAGTGACCATTCTATTGAATATGAAACAATAGAATAAGTTTACAGTGGCTAGAACCGTGATTTCCTATTGCTAGCTTTTGTGGACTATAGAGGAATTTGAAAGAATCTTCAGTTGGTCTTTAATTCTACCTTTAAAAAATGAGGTGAACATGAAGGGTTCTGCTCAGGTAAAACAAATTACGTAAATCTAATAACACCATAAGTACCAAAATCTGTCAGATGTAGGGGAGGAGGGATGGTGTCATAAATGCCTAGAAGCAGCAGAAGAACTGAGCAACATATGTTGGATGTGTGACAACAAAGAAGTACTGTTAGGTCTACAAAGGGGTCATTCAAAACATGGGTGTGTTGGAAGATCTACAACTGAATCCATTGGACTAGTGCAAAGCTAGTACATTAATGGCACTAGACACAGATGGCTTTTTCCTGCTACTAGAGACAGATTGCAAATTGAACTTGTATGCATATGGTTTTGAGATAAATCACCCAGAACACACTTGTACTTCATGTTTGGCACATGCAAGTTCAAGCTGAGGTAACAGAGATTTCATCACAAATGTATTGGCACAGAATTGTGTCTTAATTATGAAGGACTTGGCAAATCTGATGAATGACACATTAAAATTGGGTACTTGTCAAACACACAATTCTGAAACATGTACCACATATGGACAGCTTCAGAACTGAGCTAGGCATGAGATTTTCAGAATTTGTCAACCATAGTCCTGAGAAGTTTTCATTGATTCCTCCACTCAGACTTTGGGATGTTACCTACCAGTACTTGAATCAAAAATTCACACACACACTCAGCAGTGTCTAAAACAAGAATCCTGGTGCTTGCAGCAAAGCTCATTTGAATTCAGCGGGACTTGTATTTGAGTAATCATACCTAGGATTATACCCCCAAAGATTAGGCATTTTTCAGAATTTATTCTGGATATTTGCTGGTTGCTCCTCTTTGACCTGTTCATTTTCTTCCTCCCTATAGGAGAAGACAGAACCTTATTTCATTGGGATTTTCTGTTTTGAAGCTGGCATTAAAATAGTGGCTTTGGGATTCGTTTTCCACAAGGGCTCCTATTTGCGGAATGGATGGAATGTAATGGATTTCATTGTGGTCCTAAGTGGGTAAGTTCTTCATGGTTTTGAAAGGTGACATTGGATGCAGCTATAATTTATTTTTCTTCATCAGGGTCATTGTACATTTGCGCTAACGGGTCTGCAGCAATCCTTGGAAACCTTCTAGGTACAGAGGGAGGGTTTTGGAAGGAGGCCCAACCCTCTACTCTACTGCGTACATGCTATATTCAGCTGTACTGTTCCTTTTCATCCACTAGTGCAGCCACACCGTGAAAGAACTTTTCTGAGAGACAGGCAATTAGAGACTATTATTTCTAAAACATCTCAAACCATTTATTTACTTTTCTCTTTACAGTTTATTTATATTACATATTGCACACATTATTATTTCCTTCTGACAACAAACGTTCTTGTTCTCTGTGTCATTTTCTTTTTCCCTTAGGGCCAGTGGCTCCAAGGGCCTTTTTCAGACATTGTGTTCAGTGCAAGGGAAAGATTTCCTGTACTGATAGATCTATTTTGTTTGGAGAATGTGCCTATTACTTCTTCTTGCAAAATTTGCTAGGGCATTTCCAGATAGACAAGGAGGAATCAAAGTGCCCATTTAAAGCTTTTCTTTTTGAAAAAGTGACCCCAGCCACATTTTCGCCAACAAAAAATGTCTTCCATCTGCAAGTCACTTTTCATCCTGAACGTCCTGATGAATACTTCCATTGCTACTACTACCTAACTATTCACAGTTGTGAGAACCATCTCAGCAGGCTTTTATCCCAGAAGACCACTCCTGAAAGTAAAGTTGAGCAGATGTAAAACTATGGAGTGATTAGAAAATTTTTAAATAAAAATAAAACATGCTACAGTAATACATTAGAACGAAATGCACATGCCTCCAGGTATATTATGGAGTAGAACTTGCTACCAATGATCCTCTTAAAATCCCCATTCAGGGATCAGTTCCAGAGAATAAAATTCAAGAGGATTTACAAGTGTCTGTACAAGTACATGCCTGATTACTCCGGTCAGGTCTCAGCGGTGCCCTCTGTGAGTTTTACTCTGTGAGTCACTTCAGTTATTCTTGAGTGATGACATCATCATCCTATTAGTTCTCTAGAGGGTCTGAAGAATATGAAACTAGATGGCATGGAGGACATAGGTCCCATTCAAGGTCATTATACTGTCATGGGATGAGTTATTCAAAATCTCCACCTCACCGCCAGCCACTGTTACCAGTGATTTCCATGTAGAGCCACAACTGACCTTCCCCCAGTGGGCCCCCTCAGCACTGATAACCTGAAAGGAAAAGGAAGCCAGATATCTATAGAATCCCCTCAGTGGTGATGTGACCTCCACTAGGGACATGTATTACTCTGGTGGGATCAAATCTTCTGGTTCTATCATCTCTGCTACACAATGAAAGTGATTGTCACCTGATTCATTAGTGTTGGCAAACAATCCTTTCTGTCCATCAGAGGACATGCTTTTATGCTCCAGTTGCTGATGTGGCTTGCTAAATGTTTGAATATCACTGTCAACAGGAGCAGCCAAAGGAGGACTGTGTATCTGCCTTTGAGGTTTGATCAGTGCATCAGTGACACTTCCTGTGCTTTCATTACTAATGTAAATGAAACTTGCCCAACACTATTATTTTTGCTGGTGTTGAACCACTGGCGAGATACGAGTATTTTGTGTAGGATGCCGAGAGAGAGCTATGAGGTTTTATTTCAGCATCCTTCTCCAAACTCAGTTATAGTGGCTACCTTGGTGGGGTGAAATACTTTATCTGCTCTCTGGAGAAAGGTGAGTGGCGCTGCATTCGCTAGGCTGCTAACCCAGGGGAAACAATTCCTTTGGTTGACCTATTAAGCAAACCCTGCAGGACATTCACGAATGGGAGCTTCATCCTTCTTTGCTTGAAGCTATTTCAGTACGAAGAATGAGCAGTCAAAGAAGTGCTTGCTTCTCCTTCAGCAGAGCGGGAACAGGTCAAGGCTTTGGGGGAGGTGCCCTCCTCTAATGATAGTATGGCGAACGACGTGTTTCCATTTCCTCTCCTGTTCAGCAGAACAGTAGTGAAACTTTGGCAGGAGTGACGCATACAGTCTTGATAGCACCACTGCCACTCCATTAAACATGGTTTCCCTTCCCACTTCAAATTAGTCATCAGATATATCTCTTATTTTCCCCATTGACCAGATGACCTCTTAGAATGCTTGGGATCAAGGTTCCCGTGCACTTCTGACTCAGTCTCCCTCTCTGCGGGGCTTTCCCTCCCCCATGCACCATTGTGGCCATTTTTGTTATGGTTGAAGTTGAATCTGGGGGAGAGTTTTATGTGCATGGATGAAAATTGGAGGGCACATTGCTTGTGATAAATCTTTCATTCCTGTCTCAACATTCTTGACCTTACAATATGGAGAATGCACCTGGGAGTGAATAATCAGAATCACATTGCAAGCCCTACAATTAAAGATGGTGGGTTTTGTTTTGTTTTACTCATTTGCTAATGAGCGCTCCTTTGACCAAGATAACTTATCTTTCAAGTTATGCAATTTTTACTTCTGTTGTTGAACAAGGGGCCGTCTTTCTTCTCAGTTAAGTTTTGTTTAGCAGCCATTTCATCCCATTCATCTCCAGTTGATCGAACGCATACAACTTTGTTTACTGTTCCTGAAATTAAAAAGTTACTTCAGGGAATTTCACTATCAGTCTCAAAGTCTGCATCTGGTCTGTGGGACAGATTTCACTATTTCTGTTATCAAAAGAAAGCAACTTCAGAGTGAAAAATAATGGACAGAGGAGTAAAGAGGTGCTTAATTCCTTTTCCACACATTACATTACTCACCCCTTACACCAGTTGTTCACCAGCATGGGGTTCCAAATGATGTATTAGTGAGGCCACTGCCTTTCACTGCATTTCAGTTCCAATCACTTCTTTCTGAAATTGCTTTTCCTTTGAATAATTCCTTCCCTCCACTGTTGGCAATCTATTAAATGTTTTTGTGTATTGTGTGTAACCAGGGTCATTGCCGATGCTTTATTTTTTGAAAAAAGAAATCATGACTGTGAAAAATAGTTTAAAAATGTGAAATGAAAACCAAGCATTATATAAAACCAGTCCTCAGGCTGATCTTTCACAGAGACTAAATAAAGGCATAGCACATGGTGGCCACAAGCATAGTCATCTTTTCAGATGTCTTAGCAACGAACAGAACAAACCCACAGAAAAGAAAAAGCTGTTTCTGCTTCACTTTACACAGTTGTTGTACTGTGAGAAGCTGGGCTCATGAAGGGCTCTTCAGGAAGTCTGGATCT
>JAHTLZ010000129.1:1958197-2017684 GCA_023846285.1 Phrynocephalus versicolor | reverse complement strand
TCCTGACCATGAGAGCCATTAAACAGTGGAACAGCTTGCCTCCTGATATTGTAGGCACCTCATCTCTGGAGGTTTCCAAGAAGAGATTGGAGAGCCAATCTCTTCTTGGGATGGTATGAGATTTCCTGCCTTGGGCTAGAGGAGGACCTCCAAGGTCGCTTCCAACCCTACAATGATTCTATGATTCTATGATTTATAGTGAAAAGATTCTTAGGTGAGCAAAGGTAAGAAATATCCTGGAGATGCTGGAGCACCCCTGTCACCCAGCCAGGGATATTGCAGTGTGAGAAGGAATAGTGTGGTATAAGGTGTTGGACAGGTATGTACTTGTGATAGGACTTCTCAAGTTCATTAATCATCAGACAAGCTTTTAAAGAAACTCCACAGAGATCACTGTCCTATCAACCTGGGGACTGGCAGAGTATAGAGAGAGGGGGGCTGCATTTCCTTGCTGGCAGTCACTTACTTGAAGAATCTGTGCCATCTCACTTGGTTTCAGCGCAGGCTACAGAGGAGGGACAGCGTGCCTTCCGTCCCCTGCCACCCAGTTTGCTCCTTTGCTTGTGGCTTAGCTAGTGCTTGCCTTCAAGGCTGACCTCTAGCCTTTCTATTCATCCTGTTTAGTGGTGGCTTTCTCTACTCCTCACCTGTCTGCTTTATCCCTGCAAGGAAGAACAGTGCTTTTTCCTTGGCTTCATTGTGCGAGGGCGAGTTCCCTTAGCTTCAGTAACTTCAGAAAAGGACAGGACGTTGCTATGGCAATTGTGCCTATGGTAGTTCAAAGACAGCTTTTCTCATTGATTCCCCTGAGCTGGTAATACAGCTAGAATATGGTGAACTCTGTTGTAGGAAACAGAGAGTAAGAGAAGCCCACGTGTTACCCCCCCCCCTTTTCTGCCATCACAATCTAATACTGTTGTCTGCTTCACAATTTCTATTCTGTTAAGGAGCAATCTGTGAAAAATGATGCTAAGTTTAATTAAGTTATTAGGTGTCAGCTAGAGGTTCATTGGGGATAAATAATGCTTATTATAGAGGATGCATTCAAGACGAGGTGGCTGTACAGTACTTTGTACTAGGGAGTTGCTGTAGTGTTAGTTATTATTATCTGTGTCAGTTGCTTTCATATGTCAGTAAATCTCAAAATGTTTTGATAACTTCGCTGAGTGTCTCCATGTTTCTAAGCTCCCCAGTTCACAGGGAGCCACCCACCTGGTGTGCAAACATGCACATTTTACCACACAATTGCAGACAAAGCCCCAAGGCCAGGTTGGGGTGAGATGAAAATGACATAGGTCAACGGTCATGCTCCAGAAGTGGCTGCTGGGCCATGTAGTTCAAGGGAAGTAAACAGCTAGGGTGGGGTCTTTGCAATTCTATGACTTCCAGTGCCAGAATTTGCCTAGAATCCAACAGGCTAGATTGGAAGAAAAGGGAACAAGTGTAGTCACCTCACTTTCAATAAGCTAACCTCCCATGAAGTGGTAAGTCAAATGCCAGCAAGCATTGTGACTGAGGAGGTATTCCCCCCTCCCCCCGCTTCCCAGTCAATGTGCATATAGTGAAGCAGACACTAGCAGTAAGAAGGCCTCTGTTTTGCATGCTTTCTTCTCTCCCAGTCCCAGAAGCCAGGAGGGATCTAGGCAACTTCTTGGACAGGAAGTGAAATAATTATGAAAATGCCATCCCTAACACAGAGTTTGATTCTAGACACGGAGTTTGGGTAGGGTTCAGAGCTTATCCAAGACACATTGCTGCTTGAAGTGATAAACAAGACAGGTCCCTTGGCACACTTAGCTCCTGTTGGTTGCTTATTGGAGCATTGTTTTGAAATGCAGTGCTGCATTCATTAGGATCTGTAGATAGGGTCTCTAATCCAGCACTAGTGTTACAGAAATAATGAAACAAGGAACTTCTCACTCAGCAATATAGGGAGGCAGGTATCTAGGAGCTATTATGACCACAAGCTCTGATACCCGCCCTTGCTTTCTTTGAATTCTCTTTGCTTAGCTGTCTACCTGCTGCAGTGTCCTAGTCCTCTGTCTAATGCCAAGTCACTCACCAGATGGAGTTCCTGCTTTTCCTGGAATCTGAGAACTGTTGATAGGCACTGTTGACTTTTGGCGTCTGACTAGGATGAAATCTGAGGTAGATTAGGAGGCCCTTCGCTTGGTTGCTAAAACTGTTTGGAGAAGACAACAAAAACTTGCAACTGGATTCTGTTTGAGAGGTGATTGTAAATCTTGTGGTACAGCAACCATGGTAGTGTTGAGTCCACAGCAGGCTATTCCTGCAGTGTGCTGCTGGGCCTCAGTGTTACCAATAAAGAGTCCAACAGGAGAGAGATCCGAGGAAAAATACTGGTTTTATTGAGCTCAATAAAAGTCAGCAGGCGAACACCCCAACAGGACAGTGCGAGAATGTTCGGCCCTGAAGACAAAGATGGATACCATTTTATACCTTTCCCTCTACCTTCCCCAAGGTGCGCGCCTCCCCGGGGTGGGCAAGGGGGATGGTCTTCGGGAATGTCCAATGGAAGCAGTCTGGGGGCTTGCCCAAGGGAGGTCCATGGCGTTCCTGTTGTCCTGGAACCGGATACCTGCACAGGTGTGATCAAGCCATATCTGTCCCTTAATGAGCCCTCATGGAGGTGACAATAGGAAAGGAAGAAACTGGCATTGTCCAAAAGGCGTGGGTAATCTTTGGGTAATTAACAGGTCAATGGGGGAGCTGAACAGTCACAATGGGGAGCTGGAAAGTCAGTAGGGGAGTCCCAGCTGCCAGACGCCATCCCTGGTGGATGTGGAAATGAAACAAAGAGATGCCTCCGGGCTGAGATTAATCCATGATGCATTCTGGAGTGAGACGTGCTGGAGTTCTTGTGGAGAAATGGAGTCCATCCTGAAGATTCGGCCTTCCTGCCATGTGGCTGCCATGCCTTGCCCAAGATGGCGTAGGTCCAGAAAAGATAGGACAGTGTAGGAACACGTTTTAACCAGACCCAAGGAAAGCGGGTTGGGGAGAGAGGGGGAGAGAATAGAGAGAAGGAGGAATAAAGCAGAAGAGGGAAGGGGGGCTGGCTATGGCTAAAAGCCAGGGTTCATATAGATAGAGGGGCAATGGAGGTAGCTTTGAGAGTAAAGGGGTGTCCTCGGGCATTGGAGATGGCGATCTGTGGCCATCACCCCATGAGCGATGACCATAGTAGGGATAAACTGTCAATTCAGGGAGATTTGACCTGAATTGTGTGTTTGGCTCTTTTAAGTGTCCTGGAAATGAATTATTTTATCCTGGCCCAACAAGGAATGTTTTGGGAGGGGTATCAGGGGACCCCAAAAGCATCTCTGAGAATTTCATTATGCCCAATTGTGACTCAACAGTAGATAGCCTATAAATTGCTTGATCAGTGTCTTGTTTCTTTCAGTTCCTTCCAGGTAGCCAGTAAAATAGATTTGTAGAGCATCTGGTGGGAAAGGATACAAAGCTACATGAAGTTAGGTGAGCTGCAAATTATACAAGCCTAACCAAAGACAAAGAGCAGACAAACAGACTTTTCATGGAAGGCCAGTTTTCACTCTGAACCCCATGAGGATCACACTCCCACTACCCTATCACATTTGGGCAGCAAAACACACAGACATGCACATCCACCCACCTACCAGAGTGTTTCTCATGTGATTTAAGGGGAATTTCCTGTTTTGCTCTCTGGACTTGTTAGCTTTGCCTGCCACCAACTTTCAGCAGCACAATTTTCTGGTGGCAGAATGGTCAGGGAGGCCACAGGCCACTTGTTGTCAAATTGTAGTGAATTTATGGTTCCAAGTGTAGCAAAATGTGTAAGGAATTTCAAGGAAGCTGAAAGTTTTAAAGTGACTTGTTAATTCTTTGCCTCCAGGCTCCTAGTATTGATACCTTTACTTCAGTTACACAAATTAGTTGTTGCACTATGCATTAATAATGTTTTTGTCACCATTGCCAAAGGCGAAAACACCACTGAGAATACTTGTGGTGTTTTCGCCTTTTATTGCCCAGTTCTGATATACTTTTGAAGTAGCTGTAAAAATACTGTGGATAGAACCAGAAAATACTTCCCTTCCCAGTTAAGTAAATAACGCCTGAACAACTCCTTTCAAATTCTCTAAAATTGGCTTGATGATGACGACGATGATCACCACCACCACCACCACCACCAACAACAACAACAACAACAACAACAACAATAAGAGATGGGCACGAATCAAAAAAATGACGTTTCGTTTGTCGTTTGGAGGGTCCGTTTCGGTTCGTTTCTGTTTTTCGCAAATTTTTGCAAAAAATTGTTTTCGTTTTCATTCATTTCATTACCGTTTCATTACCATTTATTTCAATTTTTGTGATTTTTTTTAGCATTTAAAGCAGTTCACTGTATTGCAGTAACGAAAACGAAACGCATGACAAAATTTCCGGTGTTTCTGTTCGTTTCGTTTAATTTTGGAGACAAAATTTGTTTGTCGTTTCATTGCATAACGAAATGAAAAAGCGAAAATGGAAACAAAATATTGTTCGTTTCGTGCCCATCTCTAATAATAATGCACCACCAAGTCAGTTCTTATGGTGAGCCTTTTATGTGGTTCCATGTAGAGAATATTCAGAAGTGGTTTGCCATTCCCATCTTCTGAGCGGGGCGGGGGCAGCCAGGGACTATGCAGCTTACCCAAGGCCACACAGGCTGGTTGTCCTGGCAGGAGGCATAGTGAGGAATCAAACTCCAAACTTCTAGCTCTACAACCAGATACCTAAACCACAGATTGCCTTAAAAAGTAATATTGAAAGTAACTTGCTGTTACTCATTGCACCTATGCAACATGAGTGTTGCTTCTTATACATACAAAGTAATACTAAAATGATTGGTAACATAATTATTACCTAAAGTACTAAGGTAACTGCATTATTTATAACTAGTCACTTCTGAGAACCACTTTCAATGCATGTAAATGGTAGCTGGTGTGATCCCAGAAGAGAAGCGTATATGACTGAAAATGTGCATATGGTGGTTGCCTTACTAAAATAGGATTTGGGAAGGTCAGTTTCAGTGGTTCCCCTGACTACAACTACCAGAAAACATCTGGAACCCAAAGTTGGGGACCACTTTTCTATGTGATCTCATACTACAATAGAGTATATGTTATCCCTCCTACATTTTAAAGGAAACCTTAAAGCATGATAGGTGAAAACGGAATAAAAATAAAAAAGGCAAAAATATATGGTGTCACCTTAAAGACTATACTTTTAATGTGAACTTTCATTGACAAGTATTATTAGCCCTAAGAAAGCATCTCATGCCTAATGAAATAGACCATGTTTTTTTAAAAAAAATGAAATACAAAATTAAAAAGCAATAGTCATACCTTTATAGATCACTTTAAAATTTAAAATCAAATACACGAGCTTTCATGGATCAAAACACCACTTCATTGGACTGTACCAGTGTGAAGACTTAAGTTCATGTCATGATGGATTTTTCCAGGGAAATTACTCTTGGATGCAAGACCAACAATTCTTGCCAAGGTGGATTTTGCCAGGCAAATCTTTCATAGATGGAAGTGAGAAGAGGGAGAGGAAGCAGTGATTGCTATTTCAGTGTTACAGCTGAGTCAGCTGTGGACTGGATAGCATGGCCCAGTTCTTCAAACAAAGCAGCACAGGACATGTGCACACACATACACACACACACACAACACACACACAACACACCTCCCCACTTGGCCTTTCTTTGAAATGGATATGTTTTGGCTTGGACAGGGAAGGGGGGGGGATTACACAGAAAACCTGAGCCACCCCCCATTTGGGAATTTAGATGCTAATTTAGTTTTTAATTCATTACATTTTTTCAAGTTGCATGAAGCAACTCCTACTTAATAAGTATTGGATAATTCTAGTTGGATTAAGCCTTCGGCAGTTTTTGGAAGGATAAAGAATATGATGCTGTGGCTTCAGAAGCTGTGGCAATTCAAGCAGTAGAGCCAGCAACACCAACACTAAGCATAAGGATAGCGCTGTTACCAACAACCATAATCTGAAGTACTAGTTGTGTTCTGCATCTGCTACCTGCTTTGTAACATATTTGGTTGGTGTACTGGTGAATTTCTTCCTGCTCATTTCTGCATGAGTTCAACTTACTCTCTTCCCAAAGGACCTATGTTCACCTAATAAGAAAGGCTGTATACTTTTGAAATGCAAGGCCTGTAATCAAAGACATTTCAGGTAGATGTTGTAGGGATTATATGTAACTGTTTCTATTAGGGTATGTTTCTATAAACATTCAAACCAGAGTATTGCCTGTTTATTATGGTACTTGTTTCATTATTTATATTTGTGATGTGAGTTAGCAATACAGTACATTTTGCAAATATTACATTATTTTTGTTGTTGTATAAGATTACATTTTTGTCTAAAATTGTTAGACCAAATCTTGAGGATCATCTTATACACTGAAGTAAGTCAAAGAGAGAACTAGATGGTTGTGAAACTGTAATTTTGAGTTAGAAAAGTAGGAGTTTGTCTTATACATAGGGACATCTTATAGATGGAAAAATACAGTATCTGTAGCAAAAGGAAGATATATATTTCATGAGATATTTTCCCCATAAGGTGAATTGCAAAAATATAGGTTTGCGAAATTAATGCATTCTCCAGGATGTTTCATATTGTGGAAAAATCATAAACTGGAAATGCAGGGGGCACAGTGCATCCTGGGTACTTTTTTCACAATGCATTACCAAAAAAATCATAAACTGAGGTGTGTGTGTGTGTGTGTGTGTGTGTACACACACACACACACACACACACAAACACAGTGGTACCTCTACTTATTAGTGGCTTGACTTAAGAGCAGTTTGACATAAAAGCAAAAACCGTTGGCATTTTAACTGCTGCCTTACAAATTTTAGATGCGGTCTGCTCTGCTTATAATTGTTTTTTATTTTTCAATTTATTTATTTATTTATTTGTTTGATTTTTTTTTATATAGGGCTGCTCTACTTCAGAGTTGTTTGACTTAGGAATATGCATTCAGAACAGTTTAAACTCGTAAGTAGAGGTACCACTGTATTTGTAAACCAAGGCATTATTTTCAATGGATTTCCTTTCATGAACCAAAAATTATGTTAGGAGAGGCGCTCATAAACCGAGGTATGCCTATAGCTCACATTCTTTGTATAAGTGACTTTTGGCAAGAAGACTTCTGCAGTTGTATTTAAAACAGAACAAAGGTAGTGACTGCTTCTTTCTCTCTCCATTCCTAAATGACATCCTAGTAGTCATCCTACTAAAGGTAATACTGAGGTATTTGTATGTGCGCACGTGTGAGTGTGTGTGTGTAACAAACAGAAAAATATTATAGGAGCAATGGGAGGGAGAGGGCATTGTTCCTCTCTTTTGGTAATTTTAAAACTTCACTTTAAAATTGCATATGCTGCTTCAAACTGGTCAGAATCTGAAAGTGATATCATTAGCAATCAATGAGTGGGATCAAATATGGAAAAACATTAGTTTCGAATTAACATAATTATCACCAGCATTAGAAATGTTACCTATCAGGCTCACATGTACTCATAGCTTTCAATGTCCATGGGGAACAGGGCACTATATTAGTGTTAACTTTAATTACACTCCTTTCTTTCCAGTCTCAGTAGGGAAGAAATGAATGGGTTTGCAAAATCAACTCTTCGTGATCCTACTAAAGCAGAAGGTAGGGCTGTTCTTTTGTCCAGTGGGTAAGGTGAAGAGCTGAAGGTGACTGTGTTAAACCTCTGAGAAATAAAATAGCTTAGAAGTAGAAACAGATGGGCATAAATCAAACTACAAACAGGGCTGGTTCATGATTCAGTTTGTGGGCTAGTTCAGAGATCTTGTTTTGCTGAAACAAAACAAAGCCCTGAACATTTTTCTGCTCTGTGCTTTGTTTTGCTTCAGTAACTTGGATGTTACTGAAGTATGCCCCCATTGCCCCCCTACTGGGTTCTACCTCCTCCTCCTCCTCCTCCTCCTCCTCCTCCTCCTCCTCTTTGTCTTCCTCCACGACTACCCTCTTTAGAGACAGGGGCCTGGCATTCCTTCTGATAAAGAGCTGGCCTATCTATCTCTATGCATGCAAAAGGCTGGTCAGGGGCAATGGGAAGGAGGAGGGCCAGGAGCAGAGGAGGTGGACATGTTAGATGCACTTCCCTCATGCACAAACTGGGGTAGGGAGGGACGGGGGGGGCACAAACCAGTTCATTTTTCCTGCATTCATTGGTAGTTCATAGTTTGTAGGTAACCACAAGCCACCCCAATTTGTCATTTGGGGCCATGTCCCCATTTTGAAATGTAAAGAGTTATGATAAAGGTAATGTAAATAAAGTATAACATATTAATAAAATGTTAGCACCATGCAGTAGGAGACCGATTTACCATAGGAGGCTTAAAACTGGCCCAGCTGGCTGTTGTGGGAGAGCAAAATGCAGACTGGCAAAGAGAGGGATCTGGATGAGAAGTCCTCAGTCCTGGGAACTGGAGGTCAGCCAGAAAGCCTTTGGGCAATCAGGATACTTGCACTGAGTCATTTAGCCCAGCCTTGGTAAGGCAATTGGGAGGAAGTGGAAAGCAAAGTGGGATCCTTGCTTTGAAGAAGAAGCCCACACACTCTATCTGGAAAGAAGGAGCACAATTGGGGAGTAGTAGAAAGCCAGAACTCTACTAGGACCTAGGCTTAGTCACGGTCATGAGGCCCTTCTTTGTCTTTTGTTCACAGGGCCCAGCATGGCTTCACAGGTACCTTGCAGGACCACCTCCCAACCCACTGGTCAGCTGGCCCACTCACCAGTCTTCAAGTGGCACTGGGGTTCTTTTTCTCCTGTGGTACTCCAGTCTGAGTAGGACTTTGCCCAGCCCAGCCCCACTTGAGAAGGCAGGATGGGCTCCGCAGTTGAGGAGTGGTTGGCAGTCAGCAGAGGCTGGACCAGACCATGGGGGGCCACCTGCCTGGATTGGAGAACTGCAGGAGAAGGGCCCCAGCACTGTGCAAAGACTAGTGAGTGGGTCAGCTGGCCAAGGGTGATTAGGAGATGGCTCCATGTGGCATCTGTGGAACCTGACAGGGCTCTTCATATGAATGACGATGAAGGACTTTGGGCACATCTCTGCTTTCTATTATGTGCTTGCTTGTCTGATGGACTAGAATGATTTGGTTCAAGGGCTCATTCACCACAGGAAGCTCTTGATTTGCAGTAGAACTTTTATATAAAAAACAGATGATTCATGGATAACAACTTCAAAAGGTTCAAAACTATCACTTGGACATGTCCGATGATTTGTATCATCATCTTGGATCGGTGTTTAATAGTCTTTCACTGTTAATATGTAAAGTATTTGAATACTCAGGAAACATAGAATGTCCAGGCACAAAAGGAAACAGAACTTTTACACCTTTGGTAATTACAGTAATTGTTGGCAAAATTAAAGGAGGAAGCGTAGGAGAACAGGGTGTCACAATATTTGGTCTTATGTTGAAAGCCTCCAGGTTTTGCTGAAAAATCTTGAGATTCTTCCTATAGTCCCAATGATTCAGATGAATATGTGCCTGATACACATATTTAAACATTTATTCACACAGCAAATACAACACAGCACCCTGCATAGTTCCTGTGTAAAGGTCCTTGGTAGCAGAAGAGAAGGCATTTTTTGTCTTGTGTGGGACATACCACTCTGTAGCAAATTGCTCTTCTCTCCAGGAACAGATGGACAGGGCCTCAGCTCCATTCTGGCTCAGTTTTCTTCTGTTTGGATAAAACTGGTTTTAAGAAATGCAGTTGGGTTTCACCTCCCATAAAATTGTTGCATATGACCACACTGTTAAAAAAAAAAAACCACAACAGCACTTTCTTGAGAAAGTACTGGTGGACGGCATGGATAAAATTTGCTGTCACAGTTTAGTGACAACAGCTACATGGTATGCTTAGTCCATCTATGGTCTGTTTGTGATTTATGCATCCATAGGCGGGCCAAAGTCATTTTACTTCCTGAAGCAGAGATAGTACTCCTGCAACATCACACCTAAACTAAAGATTCAGTGGCAGCTGAATCTTTCTGAAATGTAGCATCATTTGCTGCCACACCAGAGGCTATCTTCGCAACTGAACACAGTGGTCTAACAGGGCAAGTGGGATGCTACTCTACCAAGCATACCTTACACCCATCACAGAATCATAGAACAGTGAAGTTGTAAGGGGCTTACAAGGCTATGATGTCCAACCCTCTGCTCCACACAGGAATAAAGATCAAAGGATATTTACCAGATGGTTGTCCAGATTTCTCTTGAATGCTTCCAGCGTTGGAGCACTCCCCACCTCTCAGGGCAATTGGTTCCATTGCCACACTGCACTAACAGTTAGGGAGTTTTTCCTGATACTCAGCTGAAAGTTGGGTTCTTGTCACTTGAGCTCATTGTTGCAGCTTCTGCCCCTCCTCTTTATAACAGCCCTTCAAATATTGTATTTGAAAGGTGCATTCTTTTCTCCCTTTTTTTCTCCCTCCCCTCACCCAGACAGGAGCAATGGAGTGCGGAAGGGTGGGAACACAGGAAGCAGAACAAACCCCCACGATCTCCGAATTAAAGTTGCCAGCAGATTTTAGAGGTCACGTAAAAGCACCCTTAGAAGTATCAAGAAATATGTTTTGGTAATGTAGGTGCTAACTTTTATTGCACATATTTCAGCGTGCCCTGATGTCTTTCAGCATGTTTGTGTACCCGGGGGCGGGGCGGGCACAAAGCATGTACCACTGAAAAAACGCTATTCCTGAGCCTGCCATTCCATGCAATTGTTACGGCCAAGGCAAAGGATCAAGGTGGGGGACAGGAGTGACTACAGAATGAGATAGACCAGGGGTTCCCAAGCTTGAATCCCCAGATGTTTTTGGACTGAAACTCCCAGAAGCTACACTCATAAGCAACCAAAAATGTGTGAACACAATATACAGAGTACTGCTAGATGAAGGGGATCTGAATTCCGCTGATGTTCAAGTTCTCTCCAAGAGGATATGTCATGCTCCCTTAAAGTTTGGGAAAACAGCAGCAAGCAGATTATTTGTGTCCAGTATCCAGTAATGGCTGGCCCTGGTGCTATGCAAAATGAGGCAACTATCTCAGGCAATAGACACGAGGTGTTCAGAAAGTACTGACCTGTGCACCCCAAGCCCTGCACTCCCTAAGCAACAAAATGGCCAATGTCTTCTACTGAGTCAGCTTGTCAGCCTGTGGGTTGTCTAGCCAAGCATGACCAACTCTGACTGGCAGCAGCTCTCTCTTCTTTGAAGGCTGGATCTGGAGAGTGCTGGTACTAATGAGTGATATCGCATTTTGACATTAATGAAGCCCATCCTTTCTTAGTTTCTGGAATCAGTCAGGATAACGATTTCAAGGGTCGTATGGTTTTTGTTTCTTTAGCATGTGTAAGTGCACATACAGTATGCAGGAGGTGAGAAACATGAGGCCAAACAGCAGCAAGCAACTTTCCTCTCCTTATGATACAAACCTGTTCTTCCCCTTTGGACCCCCTGAGAGTCATCTCCACCTCTGTTTGTGTGTCGGGGCGTGTATGTACAGAAGGGAGTGGGATGGCCAAAGAGAAGGAAAGCAATCCGGTACTGCAAACTCCATCCATCATCAGATTTGGCTGTAACCACCATCAGCATCAGCTGCAGTCTTCCCCTCCACCTGTCCTTCCTTGTTTGCTGGTGACTCTTCAGGAAAGTGATTCCAGCAAATGATTGCTTTGGACGAAGAGCATAGCTTGCCAGTTTTTTAGTTCAGCAGGTGCAACTTCCCATTTAAAATTGTATAGACCCCCCCCCGACTCTACAATCAATTTCCATTTTGCTAATGTAAGGGGGGCTACTCTTTGTCTTCTGAAGGATTTATAGGTTCTAATTAGTGCCAGTGAGAGATTCCAGTAACTGCTGGGTTATCCAACAACCACTGTTTTGGAAAGGAAAGGAGACTTTTAGTTTCAGGTTTGTTTATTCTTTTTACTTTGTGTCTTGGCAAACACAAACAATAAGGAAAATAGTGACTAAAATATTGTAAGTTAAGAAATCTCTGTTGATGTTATCTGTTGGCATACTTAGTTCCATGAGTTTGGCATACTTAGTTCCATGAGTTGGCATGACACAGATGATGTCTTGGAGAATTCCTTAACAGCGGTTTGCATCTGAAAGTTATGCCATTTTTGATTAACAGAGCCATAGGGTGTCAATTAGTGCTTCAAATTTTATATCATCATCATCATCAATCATCATCATTTTAGAGTATTTTACCCTACCTTTCTCCTTGGAAAAGGACCCAAGGCGGGTTACAGTAATGAGGGATGATATACAGTCCAATACAATTAAAACATGTTCAGGTATTGAGAACAAGGAATTGAGGGACATCTTGCAGCATTAATACACAACATTACATTAAAGCTACAAGGTTATACAGAAGAGATTGTTGGTGAAGAAGACAAAGTTCAATATATGTGTACCAATAGTGGGCCAAAACATTAGTTTTGGTCAAAACTTTAAAAAGCTACTTTTTAAATCAGTCATTCCAGGAGTTCTCAGGAAGTGGATTAGGGATTGTGTCTATTGTAACTCACAAAGGTAATTCTGATTTGTGGTCATGGAATTAGGCTGGGTCAAGTAGATCATCTCTGGCAGTAGTTTGGGGTATACTCAGAAATGGCAACAAAATGAACAATGATTGGCTTTTGACAACTTCAAATAATGTTATTTGGACATCTTCCTTAAGCAAGATAATTATTGGGGTTGAATCTGAGTGCGGTTCAAGGATTCTCATGTGACTAGATATCTTCTCATGTTAGATATTTAATGTTACTTTGACAAGGACAGACTGGATCGTCTAGGGGAATCTTTTCTCTGGAGACTGGAGTTCTATTCCCTTGTCAGTCTAGCCCCAGGTGGTTCCTTAGTATTTGAAACCCTTTTGTCTCTGGCAGATTTTCATGTACAACTCCCTGCTAAGCACAAGACAAAGGGTATCAAGCTTCTGAAAAGGATGGTGATGGGCCAGAAGAACATGGATGAAAAATAGCATATTGCTTAGTCTATAATATGTGACAGTCCTGAATTATAAGGACATCAACTGTTGGGACATTTAGAATATGACATAAGCATATAGAACCTGGAAAAGTCCAAAGTCATGATAAATGAGTGATCCTGGAAATTCTTACCTGAAAAAATTAAAAAGCTTCTAAACTTTTAACTTTTTGTAAAAACAAATTTTAAAACTATTATTCATAACAAACACATTAAATGAAACATATCCAAAATATCATATACCCGTATATACTTGAGTTTAAGCCAACTTCAGTATAAGCCAAGGGCCTAATTTTACCCCCTCCCCCCCAAAAAAAAACACCCTGGGAAAATTTATTGACTCAAGTATAAGCCAAGGGCATTTTTTTGTTATACTCGATTATATACGGTATACCAGCTGAGCTCTAAAGGGGCTGGGGGTAGTAATTGGCAATGTGCACTGGGAGTATGGAGGCAATTAGGGAGTTAATACCATAAAGTAAACTCCCTGATTGCCTCCACTGTCCCTGCACAGTTGTCAATACTATCCCAGCCCCTTCATAACTAAGTCCCCTTACCCCTAAATGTTTCCAGATTTCAGGGGGTTCCCTAAAATTGCTTTGGGGAGGTACCCCTACTACTTTGGAGTCCCATGGTAAGTAAATGTTGGTTGCATATTTTAATATAATTTTAAGTGCATATTTTCTAACAATATGCACTCAAAAATTACTTACTTTGGGGGCACCAAAGTAGCAAGGGTACCTTCAGAAAGTGATTTTAGGAAACCACCTGAAATTTGGAAACATTTGGGGGTAAGGGGGTTGAGTTTTGAAGCTCCAAAGGGGATGGTCCTACGAAAAAAAACTTCTAATTCGAATCATGTGGGAAGTGATAGCAGCCTTATCTCCTACAGGATCAGCTTTGGAGTAGAAGTTTTTTTTCCCTAGGGGCAGCCCCTTTGGAGCTTTATAACTCAGCCCCCTTACCGCCAAATGTTTCCAGGGTTCAGGGGGTTCCCTAAAATCACTTTCTGGAGGTACCCCTGCTACTTTGGAGTCCCAAGGTAATTAAATTCTGATTGCATATTTTTAAAAATAATTTTGAGTGCATCTTTTTTTAAAAAAAACATGCACTCAAAAATTACTTACCTTCAGGGTACCAAAGTAGCAGGGGTACCTTCAGAAAGTGATCTTAGGGAGTCCCCTGAAATTTGGAAACATTCGGGGGTAATGGGGCTGAGTTATGAAGCTCTAAAGGGGGTGCCCCTAAAGCTTCTCATTGGAATCATATGGGAAGCAGAGGCATTGCTATTGCTTGCCGTATCAGGCTATCCAACCACCTAATTTTACCCCCCAAAACTGGGAAAACTTATTGACTCAAGTATAAGCCGAGGGCATTTTTTTCAGCCAAAAATAAGGGCTGAAAAACTCAGCTTATGTTCGAGTATATATGTTACATTAGTTTGATAGAAAATGAAAATGAAAAATGAAAGGAAAGCAAGGAAACAAGTATATATACTTATGTAACTTTGTGTTACCTTTACGCCAGGGACTATTCCTCTATTCACATGTCAATTTTTATTATTATTTACTTCCTTATTATTACCCATTGTATTTTTGCCCCTATTCTCTCTAGAAATAAATTGAATCTTCACCAGAAGTGAAACCTTTCCGTTCCTCAAACACATATATCAAGAATGGCTACATATGTCTTTAAAATCATTAGTGGAAGATACTCCTTTTCTTATTTCAAACTCACAAGTTTTTCATTAAAAGCTATGTTCCACATTTCTTTATGCCAGTCTCCCATTCTACATTTGACTGTTGTATCTCCATTTCTTTGCAATACTCAGCCTTAGAGATCGACATGAAACAAACTTTTAGTTTGTTTTGTTATTCATTATTCATTTCGTTATGTAACAAAATGAATAATGAACCCCAGACTAGATTTAGAATGAAACAAAACAAAACAAACCGGAAAAAAAATTGGTTCGTTTTGTTTCGTTAATGGCGGTGCTGGAGATGTCTCCTGCCTGGTGCTGGTCCTTCGGTCTTCCTGGCTGCAGGGAGTGGCGACCAGGGGGAAAAAAGCTGACCGGCGGGCCACATGGTTGGCAGGAAAATAATAATAATAAAAATTAATTTTAAAAAATTTAAAAATGGAGTGCCAACCCGGCCCCAGGGTTGGCCAGGTTGGCACCCTAAAATCAAGAAACTAATATAAAAAATAAAACCAGCACTAAACCGACCCCAGGGGCCTCAGCCCTTGGGGAAAAAAATAACACCTCCCCCCAATCTGGCGTGCAGGCCTGGTACCGGCCTGCAAGCATTGGACCTGGCCTGTGGGCTGCAGAACTGGCCCACAGCCAGCAAAAAACAAAACAAAAAACAAAAAACCCAAAAATCCCAATCTGGCGTGTGGGCCCAGTACTGGCCCGTGAGCACTGGAACTGGCCCGGAGCTGACAAAAGAAGAAAAAAAAGCCAACTGGCCCACACTACATTTGTAGCACAGGCCACGTGGTCGGCAGTAGAAAAAACCATTTTAAAAAAACGAGCGCCGACCTGGCCCCAGGAGTGGCCGGGTTGGCGCCCTAAAATCAAGGGAAAAATATAAAAAATAAAACCAGCACCAACCTGGCCCCAGGGGCTGCATGGTGGGTGCTTGAAAAAAAAGAGGTGCCCCGCTGCCGCTGCTGCCGCTGCTGCCGCTGCTGCCGCTACCACTAAGGATGATGTGTTGACTGTTGAAGATGATGATGATGATGTGGATGATGAGGATGCCACTCCAGTTTGTGCAGTAGTTGTCAATGTCTGTTTTTAATTTTTTTAAAAAATGTTTTTCTCAACCGAGCGCTGTCAAATGGATTAAATTGCGCAAAGCGGGAGAAAAACTTATAACGAATCAATGAACCAACGGAATGGTTTTTTTTAAAAAAAATTCATTAAAAATGAAATGAACCAAACCAAACCCTACATTGAACTGAACCAAAATGAATTGCCATTTCTCGGTTTGCGCCCATCTTTACTCAGCCTTACTATACAGTCACCATAATAACTCTTCCTTTGCAATTGAATTGGTTATTGCTGACCACATTTAATAAGGCTATTTTTGAAGACATTTGTACATTCTTGCCAAACATGTCCTTTGTCACTTGAAAAATTTGTAACTGCTCCTTTCCCCCTCTCTTTACAAGATCACCACTTATGTAAGTACATTGTGTCCCCTTTGCTTATTTTTACATCCCCAGCATAAATACAGTACTAGTTCATTTATTGAATTCATTTTCACAGATATTTAGTACCATCTAGAAGAAAATAATTAAAGGCACACTGAGCCCAAAGTACTCTGCCTGGTCCCTCTCTGCATGATTTATTACTGCTCTAGCATTTTATCCTGTTTTGTCGGCTGCCACTGTAATTGAGTAATTTTATTTCTCAATTATGATGGTTCACTAGCTCCTCTGCAAAGACACAGCTGAACTATCTGATCTCAAAGGAGTTTGCCAGTTGTCTGTGTGAATGATCCTCCTATTACGCATACCAATGGCAAGTGTGGAAATCTGACATCATGCAGACAGTATGTTTTTTCAGCGCTCCAGCACACACACACACACACACACATGTGCATGTACACATACACCAGTTTTGGAAAACCCATGAAAAATAATATTTTCAGGGTTGTGATTATCCTCTAGGTAAAATATAAGTTATTTTAGAAAACTATCTACTTTGACTAGAAGAGATGTTGAAGTCCAAAGTGTATTTGTTTATTTGTTTTTTTAGAGTATTTTTACCCCACCTTTCTCCTTGGAAAAGGACCCAAGGCAGCTTACAGTAATAAGGGACAATATACAGTCCAGTGCAATTAAAACATATTCAAGTTTAAAAACAGGGAATTGAGGGACATATTGCAGCGTTATAAGACAACATTAAAGCTACAAAAGAACATAAGCAGTTAAAGAGAGAGCAAAAATTCCATGTAATCATGCACGGTGGACCATCCAAAAGTTATGAGGAATGGAAACTATCATTGAAAACTTAGTGTCAGTGCAATCACACAAGGGGAGATATTAACACAAATTCTAAGTGCTTATAAGCACAAAGTCTATGTACAGTAACCATGTATTGAAGATTCATATAAAAGACACATAATAGGTAGTCCATCATTCAGGGAAAGCTCGTCTGGAGAGAAAAGTCTTTGCCTGTTTCTGGAAAGACAGCTTTCCTGCAGAAAGGACTGGAGCCACTTTAATGCAATGCCCCCAATTCCCATTTCAGAGAAACAAGTCCAGGAGAGATGAAAAATGTGCCTCAGATCTCCATCAGCTTGGTTTTAAGGAGAAAGATGCTTGCCTCCAATTCCAGGTGGCTGACATGTATGCTTTTGTTGATAATTGTGTGTGTGTGTGTGTGTGTGTGTGTGTGTGTGTTTCTGTCGTGAATACTTTGTGAAACATCTATGAATCATCTAAAGTTAAAATCCAGCTTAAGGAATCAACAAGCCTGCAGAAATGGATAAGTGTGGGCACAGGCAATATTTATAAAATGGAGGTTTAGTGAGGGTAATATTCTAATTGTCTCTGATTAACACAGTGGATTTGAGGAGACAGGAGCCCACAGAGAAGGCTGAAAGGACTCCAGCAGCATTCTGGTTTTGGCTTAAATGTTACAAGTCACAACACATTTGAAATGTAATATGTTCATTTGAGTTTCAAGGAACAAAAGACTGTTCAGGGATTTGACAGTTGACACCAGGAATCCTCACTCCATAACTCAGTGTCACATGTATTTCAACATCCTTGAATGGTACCTCCTGATTAATCCCCAGGCAACTGAAAGTGAAGTAAGGCTATAAATAATAGGTAAATTCTAGAGATGGGCAATAAAAGTTCATTTCGTTATTCAGTTTGTTACTTAAAACAAATGATGAACCCCAGAGTGAATTTAGAACGAAATGAACCAAACCGAAAAAATTGGTTCATTTCGTTTCGTTAATAGCGGTGATGTCTCCCACCCGGTAAGATAATGATGATGATGTGGATGATGAGGATGAGGATGCTGTCAGTCTAGTTTGTGCAGTTGCAACTTCTCTTGTTTATTTATTTATTTATTGAATGTTTTTTCCCCACCCGCACACTGTCAAATTGATTAAATCATGCAAAGCGAGAGAACCAAGATGGTGGGCGGCAGCAGCAGCGGTTCTTGGTGGCTGTGCCTCGGCGCGTTCTTGTATTTTTTATTTCTGCCGCTGCTTTGCCAAGTTTTTTACTGCTAAGCTACTTGGGCCTGCCAGAGCCTTTGGGGGGGGGGGGGTTTGAAGGGGGCTCTATGTTGTCAACCCCGAAAGAGGGCTCTGTGAGACGCTGAAGTTCGGAAACGCCGGCTTGGCATACCAACTCCTCGGAGGTCTGTACGTGCGTCCCCTCCCCCTCTTTCCCCCTCCCTTGCTTTGGGAGGTTTCGTCTTACCTTTCTGCTCGCTTCCCACGGCCCGAACTTCATCAGGGGCCGGTGTTGAGGCGCCTGCCCACGCTGGGGGCACTGTGGCTGTGCTCCGCTTCTGTCATTGCGGGTGCAGGCGGTTTTGTGGGGCGACGGCTGGAGCCATCATGGTGGCCGTAGCCGCGGTCATTTGCCCCCGTCTGCTCTCTGCCTCCAACCTGGCTACTCCACTCTGGTGGCTCTGCGTGGGCTTGGTTTGGCTGCCCATCTGTCTCGCCTGCTGTTCCAGGGCTTCGCTTGGTTCCCCCAAGTCTCTGTTTTGGTCGCCTGCTGGCCGCTGCAGCAAGCTTTGTCATCTTCTCGCCGCAGAGGCGCCCCATCAGCCTCGCTGGGCTGCAGCCGACGCTTGCCTCCATCCTGGCCACCCGCTGGTCGCTGCAGCGATCCCTGCCATCTGGTCGCCGCCGTGGTGTTTTCATCTACCTGGAGGGACACACTGGGTTCCAGCCTCCATCCTTGCCACCCGCTGGTCGCTGCAGTGATCTTGGCTGTTTGGTTGCCGCTGAGGCGTTTCGATCTGTTTGAAGAGATGCGGATGGCTCTTGTTTCATCGACTCCTGAGAGGATTTCTTGGCCCCTGGAGGCAATGGACCGGCTCATTGTGGTGGCTGCTGTTGCTGGCCTTGCCTGGTGTTATCTTGGCTCTGCCACTGGCCCCTCCATTGCTTTTGGAGCCTGCTTGGACCATCTGCTGCACCCTGATTGTCTCCTGTGAATTGCTGACGTGGGGCTTGATTCGATTGCCGGGACGTGACCCCAAACTTCTGCCTAGCCAGACTGTTTGGCGAGACTGGACGGTGTGCTGGCAAGGGACATGGTGGACGTTTGCCCCCATTGTGGACCTGGGGACCCGGACCCGGAGGTGGATTTGGACTCCTTTCCCTGGCGGAGGTTCTCAAAGCTCTTTCCATCTCCATATCCATCTTTGAGAACTTACAGCTGGACTGGTAGCAGCTGGATGAATTTGGTTGAGACATTCAGGGGCACTTCGTTCAGCCCCACCTGCCACCTACTTGGATTATCTAGGCCTGAAACCTCTGTAGTTGGCCTGACCTCCGAACGCTGTTTTGTCACCACAGTGCTATCATTGCCTTTGCCTTCGGTTTTCCATTCTGTCCTCCCCCTTCCTCCCCCCCTCGCTTTCTTTCTTATCCATCATTTGCCCTGGCGCAGCGCCCTTAGTATGTTTGTTTTATTAGCTTTATTTATTTACTTATTTTATTTTATTGTGTTGTATTATTTAAGTTGTATTTGCTTATTGGTTGTTTAAGTTGTATTTGCTCTTCGATTGTATTTTCTGGGTTTTTTTTTGTTTTTGTTTTTTTTGGTAGGCCGCCATGTTGGCAGGGACCTGTATCTCTATGGTGTCTGGCCATGGGAGGTACGCTTTGGGCGGTGGGATTAGTCGGGTAAGAAGAACTCGGGCCAGTCATCTCCTGCCTGTCCCCCGTTTTGATCCATCCATTCACCACATACCTGGGTGCCATACTGCCAGCGCCTCCGGCCTGTCTTGTCTCCTGGTCAATGCCAAGTCGGTTCACAATAAAACACCTATCATCCACGATGTCATTGTTTTTGCATGGTGGGCGCTGAGGGTGGGGCTTCCCTCTCCCTCTTGTGCCCCCACGGGTTTCAAGTCCAGTGGGCGGGCAGGTAAGAGGGTAGGGGGCCAGGGGGGCATTGTCTATAGGGAATCCCTTTATGTTAGCAGTGCTGCGACTATGGTGTGTCCTGGTGTTGAATGCCTCCATCTATCAGCGGGTCAGCGAGAGAAGTTTGGTATTGTGCTGGTGTACCGTGCTCCCCGCAACCTAGCTCAATCCTTTCCAGAGATCGTGGAGTTCGTCTCGGCTGCACTGTTGAGGTCCCCCTGCCTTTTGGTGGTTGGGGACTTCAATGAGCACGCCGAGGAGGAACTCTCTGGTGCGACTCTGGAATTAATGGAATCCATGACCTCCATGAATCTATCTCAGCATGTTGTGTGTCCCACTCATAGAGCTGGCCATACCCTGGACCTGGTGTTTTCCTCCATGTCGTCAGATTCTTGTCTGAGGGTCAGGGGCATCTCACCTCTGCCCGTGTCATGGTCAGACCACCACTTGCTAAAAATTTTCCCTATCAATCGCCCCCCACCCTGTGGGGAACATCAGGCCCATATTTGGGCCTGCCCCGTAGGCTCCTGGACCCTGCTAAGTTCATGGAAGCCTTTGGGGAGTTGTCTGGCGGCCTGGCAGACAATCCGGTCGATTCCCTGGTGGATAGGTGGTATGAGGGGACCACCGGGGCGGTTGACCGGATCGCCCCCAAGCGCCTCCTGCGTTGTGGAGACCGCTCCTCTCCATGTTACACGGCGGAGCTGCAGTCGATGAAACAAGAATGCAGGAGGCTAGAGGTCATATGGAGGGCCAGTCAGATGGCAGAGAATAGGGCTGCACTTAACCAGCTGACTGGCTGCTATCTTCGCGCGATCAGGGATGCTAGAACATCTTTTGTCTCCCTGAGAATTGGCGAGGCCTCGAACTGCCAGGCGGAGTTGTTCTGGGTGGTTCGAGACCTCTCCAATCCCAGCCAGCTGGGGCCTCCTCCTAGTGATTTCACTAGTGAGCAATTTGCAGCCCACTTTAGATCCAAAATAGAGGCCATCCGTTCCGACCTGCCCCCCAGCTGCCCTAGTCCATCCCCTGATGTCCCTGGGCCTCACCCCTCCGTTCTTCTTCCCTGGATGAGTTTGGGCCAGTGTCTCCGGTGGAGGCCTCCAGAGCCATGGCTTGTTGCCCGCCAGCGGCCACTCCCTTTGACCCTTGCCTGGCTTGGCTAATTAAATCTGCTGAAGGGAACATGCCTGAGTGGGTTTCCACCATTGCCATGGCCTCTTTCGGAGAAGGTTGTTTCCCCACCCGATTGAAGGAGACCATGGTGAAACCCACTCTCAAAAAAACTGGCTTGGCGTCAGATGATTTATTGTCCGATTGCCATTGTTCCCTTCCTGGGCAAGGTTGTCGAGACGGTGGCCGCTGTCAGGCTCCAGTCGTACCTGGAGGAAAATCGTATCCTGGATCCCTTCCAGTCTGGTTTCAGACCTCTTCGCAGGACTGAGACTGCCCTGGTCGCTCTGCAGGATGACCTCCTCAGGGAGGCCGACAGGGGGTGTTTCCCTGCTGGTTCTCCTTGATCTGTCAGCTGCCTTTGATACCATTGACCATGGTAACCTGTTGGTCTGGCTGGCTGAGGCGAGAATTGGGGTTTAGGCCTTGGCCTGGCTTCGTTCCTTCCTTGGGGGCCGGACTCAGCAGGTTCAGCTGGGCGACGACTTGTAGGCTCCTTGGACCCTCCCATGTGGGGTGCCCCAGGGGTCGGCAATCTCACCCATGCTGTTCAATGTTTACACGAGGCCGCTGGCGGAGGTCATCAGGAGATTTGGAGTTCGCTGTCATCAGTACGCTGATAACACAACAGCTCTATCTCTCCTTTTCGTCATATGCAGAGGAGGCAATTCACTCCCTTGATCTGTGCCTGGAGGCTGTCTTGGAATGGTCCAGAGATTACCGGCTCAAGCTGAATCCAGAGAAGACGGAGGTTCTGTTCTTCGGGGCGCCCTCGTCTGGGTACAATGCCCCCCTCCCTAAACTGGGGGGTGTTTCCCTCCAGCCTACGGACAGGGCCAGGGATCTGGGTGTGGTCCTGGGCGTGGTCCTCTCCCTGGAAGCCCAGGTGATGGCTGCTTCCAGGGCCGCTTTTATCCACCTCCGCAGGATTGCCCAGATCCACCAGTACCTTGATGAGTCCTCCCTGAGGACAGTTGTGCAGGCCCTGGTGATATCGAGGATTGACTACTGCAATGCCCTCTATGTGGGGTTGCCCTTGACCCTGGTCCGGAGGTTACAGCGGGTGCAGAATGCGGCGGCCAGGCTGGTGGTGGGTGCTCGTAGATTCGAGCACATCACCCCAGTCCTGGTCCGCTTGCACTGGCTACCCGTTGTCTTCCGGATTAGGTTCAAGGTCCTGGTTTTGATTTCAAAGCCCTCCACAGCCTGGGACCTGACTATCTGGCGGAGCATATCTCTCAGAGGTCAACTGGGGCCAGACCAATGAGATTGGCGCAGGCGTGCTCACTGAGGGTGGCCACACCCAGAGAGGTGCAGAAATTGCGTAAGCGAGACTGTGCCTTCTCTGTGGTGGGCCCCAGCCTCTGGAACCATCTCCCCAGTGAGCTGTGCCTAGCAGAGTCCCTGACCGCCTTTAAAAAGGCCCTAAAGACCCACCTGTTTAGGGAGGCGTTTGGCGACCTTTCCGTTTAATTTTTTTTCCCTCTCTGCCCGCCGCCATCCCTGCTTGTTCTATGCCACCTCTGTGTTTTTCTACTGTTCCGTTCTGTTATTTTGTTTTATGGTTTTTATCGTAAGCCACCCAGGGTTCCCTCCCGGGAAGATGGCGGGATACAAGTCCAATAACTAACTAACTAACTAACTAAATAAATAAATAAATAAAATGAATAACAAATCAACAGACCAATGAAACGATTTTTTCTTAAAAATTGTTAAAAATAAAACAAAACAAAATAAACCCTAAAATGAACCAAACCAAAACGAATCACCATTTTTTTTTGGTTCGTGCCCATCTCTAGTAAATTCTTCATTTTGAGGAAGAGGGTGTCACCCTCAAAATATTAGCAACTTTTTTTTTGCTATTTTACTGGTAGCCTAAAGATATCTCCTGGTCTATTTTTTGTATTTAATTCTTCATTCTTACTAATTAAGGCTGTCTTAATTTCATTAAACAACTCATTGAAGAATTTGAAACTGTTGTGTAATTCTTCAATGAGAATGAGACAGTGGCCAAAATCTTGCTGCAGCGTTTGAGGCACAACCATCAAAGGTTCATTGCTGTAAGTCAAGAAATCTCTGTATACTGTACATGACTTGCTGGGGAGATTGTTTATTTTGAGGCAGTTCACCTCCAAAAGTTATTCTTTTTGTGTAGGAAACAGGATTTTATTTATTTATTTATTTATTTATTTATTTATTTATTTATTTATTTATTTATTTTGGTGCTTATATACTGCCCGTCTTCCGAAGAACTCTGGGTTGTCTACAACAAAATTAAGACATAACAATTAGCAGATAAGTACAACATCAATAGTAAAACAATGCAAGACAATAAAAAAAGAAAAAGAAAATCAATAGCAAAATAATCAAAATCAAAATCAAGGTCGTCAGTTTTAGCCAACAAATCGGGGTGAGGGTGGGGTAAAAGTTTCCATGAGCTGGTCGTGCAAATTGTGTGTTCTTTCTGTCTGTGAATATTCCAAGAAACACTACACATATACATCTGTGAAGCTTCTCAGTCATCCAGATGAGTTTATCTGGAAGTTGAGTCATGGCAACTGGACTTCTTTTCTTGAGAGATCAAAATGTTTCACTACTCATTCAAGCAGCTTCGTCAATCTGAGGAAAGTTAGTGGTGAGTCCTCCATTTATTTATGTATGTATTTATTTATTTATTTATTTATTTATAGACCACCTGTCTTCCGGAAGGAACTTCGGGCAGTGTACAACAATCACATAAAACAATAATTTTTTTAAAGAAACCTAAATACTTCAACCAATTTTAAAAAATAATGCTCAGCAAGATGGTGGAGCAGAGCAAAACAAAACCGTAATGGTCGCCAAATGCCTCTCTGAAAAGCAGGGTCTTAAACGCTTTTCTAATGGTGGGCAGAGATTGTGCAAGGCGAATCTCCCTTGGCAGTTTGTTCCAAAGTGAAGGGGTGGCCAAGAGAACCATTTTATAGTTCACCTATAAAGGTGTGTCCTTCCTCTTTGAGTACTAAAATGCACACATATATGCAGGGCAAGTAAAGACTATTGGCTGACAATTAAAGGATCACCGCTATTTTTTCTGTTTCATGAGCGAAACATGGGAGTTCAAATCAGAAAGGCAGTCAAGGACACTGTGGATGAGCTGGTATTTGAACCCAGTTCTTCTAAAGTTTATCCAGTACATGTACTAGGTAAACCTTTTCAATTTGACTTTCATTGACTGATTTCATTTTTCAAAATGGAGTATGAAGCTAATGATCATTCTAGCTCTGTCACATAAAGAATTCGTAATTTAATTGCTTTTCTGCTGACCAAGGATGATGTGTGTTTTGCCTAAAGTTGTAAAATATCTGGAGGTTTTGAATCCATGGGGAAGGGGACTTTGGGTTGTTCCCAGTCCCCCCAAAACGTTTTCCAGTGGTTCCACACACCCCAAAGTATCTGTATATTTTACATCTCTAGTTTGGCCCAATGAGAGAGGTAGTTATGGGGAAATACTGCACCAAAAACTGTTGGCTGCAAAGCCAGCAGCTCAGCAGTTTGAATCCCAGGTGCCACGCAGCAGAGCAAGCTCATGCTGATAACCCCAGCTCCTGCCAACCCAGCAGTTCGAAAGCATGCAAATGCAAGTAGATAAATAAGTACTGTCGTAAAAAGCGGGAAGGTAAAACAGTGTTTCCTTGCAGCCATGCCATGAACTTGCACAACACTGGCTTTCTAGCTCGAATACGGAGATGAGCACTGCCCCTAGAGTCGGACATGACTAGCACGCATGTGCGGGGGGAACCTTTGTCTGCAATAGGAAATTAAACATTTTTCTTTTCTAGTTCCCTGCTGTGTTTGGGCAAGTGATTATAGGTGCAAACTGAAGACTTGGTGTCCATTGTGGAGCCCCTTTTGACTGTCTGTAAATCCCACCTTCTCTCTTTCATCTTTTGGCCTTGAGGTTCTATACAATGTGACCTGGACTTTATGTTTGTTTCCCCACCCACAACATTTTCCCTTTCAACATAGACTGCTGTTTCTGATATACTGACTAGAGATGGGCACGAATAAAAAAAATGGCATTTCGTTTGTCGTTTGTCGTTTAGGGGGTCCGTTTCGGTTCGTTTCTGTTTTTTGCGAATTTTTGCAAAACATTCATTTTTGTTTTTGTTCGTTTTGTTACCATTTTGTTACAATTAATTTCAATTTTTGTGATTTTTTTTAGCATTTAAATCAGTTCACTGTATTGCCGTAACGAAAACGAAACGCACGACAAAATTTCCGGTGTTTCTGTTCGTTTCGTTTCATTTTAGAGACAAAATTAATTTGTCGTTTTGTTGCGTAATGAAATGAAAAAACAAAAACGGAAACAAAAAAATGTTCATTTCGTGCCCATCTCTAATACTGACCGATAAGGAGATCTAGGGGTCTCTGAAGCTTGCACATTATTGCGATCTTTCCTATGAGGTTTTTGAGATTCCCCACTCCACACACACACACACACACACACACACCTTTTTATTGACATTGCATCTTCTCCTCCTTAACTCGGTGTCCACTGGATCACACCTGCTTTCATGTTGCACTAGCTTAGTGAGGCCCACACAAAGTATCTCATTTGCGCAGATGAATAGGATCTGTCTTAAAAGGCAAACAGTTGAAGGCACAAACTAATTATGTGATCAGCTCCAGCAAGGCGTTCATTCCATTCTTTGCCCTCACCCACCCACACCCTTTGCTTTCTTTGTGAATCATGATCCCTGCCAGTTACCAACATGAAGGCTTCCATTTCTCTCTTTCTCCCAGACAATTAGCAAAGTGTTTGGTCTTCTGGTTTGGATGAATAATTAATTTGCCCACTTTGTGAATGATTCATAGACCATATGCCAGGGTGAGAAGTGTGTGTGTGTGTGTGCGTGTGTGTGTGTGTGTGTGAGAGAGAGAGAGAGAGTCACCCTTCCCTTAATCAACAGCACTATTGCTACCCTTCCCTTTCCACAAAATGGAATTAATCTTGCTAACATTTGTGCCTGCCCTTGCTTTTGTACCTTTATTAAAAGCTTGACCAGAAGATATAATTGTGCCTATTTCTGTGACTTGAAGAATGGCATTCCTGTTTTCTATATTATTGGCTGCTGCTTAAAGGCACAGCAGTAGGTTGAATGCTTTCTTTTTTTAACATTTGAGAAGAATAAATATAAGGGCATGCTATGTCCCTTCATAACTGATCAGATACCCATTCTTCCAGTTATGGGCATCTTTAGCATTTTATATTTCCTCTGAAAATAACTTTGCAAATAAATTTTATTCTACGTTTCACTTACATTGATGTGAAAGAAAGTGAATATTAAGCTATGTGAAAACTAGGGGCACATCCATGTGCTGAAAGTATTTCTGGATGGGTGGTTCACTCTATTCACAAGAGAATTGAGTGGCAGACCTTAAGTGCCTGGTAGATGCACGGAAATGGCACTGGGGAAAGCTATCATTTGGGTGACAGATCAGAAATCCTGTTGCTTAGAATAGTAAGTTGCAACTAGAGGAGACCCATTAGATCACCGGGGATGTGGTGAGACGATTCAATAGGCCTGCCTTCATTGTGATTTACTATGCCAAGCAACAGAATTTCAGCCACTATTGAAAGCACAAGCAAGGGAAGCCTTCCTGTAAATAACACTCCTGCTCCTATACCTATTACTTGCATTGTCCCTTTATAGATCCAGGATGACAGATTTATGGTTTATTTGTATGGATGGCTGTACATGAAGACTGTACTGAGGTCCTTTTGTGTGTGTGGGGGGGGTCATCGGGGCATATCTGCATCAGAGTTGAGGTAGGATCCATGACATTAATTTGCTCTGGGCTTTTCAAATGATAATGCAACCAAAAAAGTGGGGAGGGGACTAGGAAGGGCCATATGGTGTGTTTCTGTTCAAAACTATTCCCAACAGTTCTAATTACCCCAACACACACTCACACACACACACACACACACAAATACTGGACATCAGAATGTCTACTCCAAGCTAGCTATAATGGCACCCCACATATTAAAAAAGGTTCCCCACCACCACACACACGTGTGTGCTATTCATGTCCAACTCTAGAGACGTGCTCATCTCCATTTTCAAGCCAAAGAGCCAGTGTTGTGCAAGTCCATGCCTGCAAGGAAACACTGTTTTACCTTCCCGCTTTTTACAGCGGTACCTATTTATCTACTTGCATTTGCATGCTTTTGAACTCCTTGGTTGGCAGGAGCTGGGGTTATCAGCAGGAGCTCACACGGGATTTGAACCGCCAAGCTGCCGACTTTGCAGCTGACATTAACTGTAGCTTCAAGTAGGTGTAAATAGCACAAGCACGGATGTAAAAACTTTGAGCCTTTTCACATGACCCCTAAGATCCGCTGGCCACTTAAATTCGGACCAGAGATCTTAGGGGCTGGTTGGTCTTCCTGTGTCCCCACCCCTCCGCACTTCCTTGCTCCTGTCTGTGTGAGGGGAGGGAGAAAAAATGGGAAGAAAAGAACGTGGCTCACCTCCGTTCTGCCTCTCGCTCTTGCCGCGGCAACATTCCAGTCTCTTAAGTAGCTCTTAAAGGGGTGGGAGCCCAAAAAAACAACAAACAGAAGCGAAGAGAGCCCCACACTCACTATTGTTACACCGCATCAAGGAATTTTCACCTCCAGAGAGCAGGTACTTGAAAGGTGCGCTGGGACGCGCTAAAGTGGGCGTGGTCGCACTTAATTTCCTGTAAGCTCCGGAGCTGGTGGGGAAACATTTTTAAGCTCCGGAGCTGGGAGCCATTTGCCCTGGAGTTTAGGGGTTGTGTATAACTCCTTTTTGAAAACATGTATGTTTGAGAACAAATTAATACACACTCACTGTGAAACATGTGGTTTCATATGCCTTGATTTTCTGATTTCATGTAGAAATATTGTAACTTCTGAAATGGTCTTCTTAGAGATCTCATGAAAGACTCAAGTTGCTGTGTTGAAGGCAAATTTGAAAAAAACATTTTAGATGTGAAATGAAAGATCCAGAGCATGACTAGGGGAGTTGGGGGTATTTCTTTTTTCTGGCTCCAGTCACAGCTCAGAGAGAACGGTTATTATTTTCTTATTTAGACAAGAACCTGTTGGAAAAGGTGAGATCAGTTGACACAGTTGCAACATAACACACCCTGAAGAGACGTGTTAAAAACTCTAGTTAAGGAAGAAGTTTTATAATGATGCAGTATGTTAATGGGGCCCAAACTTTTAGAATATGGAGTTTTGTTTTAATTTACAGTATTTTAAGTAATCACCAACCTGACAATTTAAAGCTGATTTCCCCCCCACATGTGTGAGTTTTCTGTGCTCTTTATTGCTGCAGTTCTGTCTCAGACATATGCTGTGGCTGCATTTTCACCAATTAGGTGAGGATGTATAGAAGTTTCAGAAACTGTGCTGCCTTAGTGTAACTCTTTGTTGTTCCTATTGCTTCTCCCTCTCCCCAGTTCACTTCAAATTTAGCGTTATGCACTTTTCCTGTTTGGAATTGTTTGCATGAGACTTAAAGCCACTCTTGTTGCACTTAATTCAGTCTAAACAGCAGATGCAACCCCAACATTAGGGCAGAATTCTCATTCTCATTATGGCTAAACTGGTAATAAAAGCAAATGAAAGAAGGTTAAGGGATCATTTTGAAAGACATGTAATCATAAAAGGTCAGTATAAAGGCCATATAATGGACCAGGGAGAATCCACAACCTTAAGGGCTAGAACCTTGAACCACCACCACCCCAAAAAGGGGGGAGGGATTCTCATGAAATGTAGGTTCAGAGGCACTGAAGTAATACTATAATGAGGTTGTGGTAGCTGTTCATTGCTGCTTATCCTGAAGGATCATGTTGCACACTGCCTCTGCTCAGTTAATCTTCTATGAATTCTCCTTATGTTTTTTATTAAAAATAATAATAGCATTTTAGATTATTGCTTCTGAAAAGACCAAACCAAAACAGAATGGGGCATCAAAATACAACTACAAGAAGGAAACTTTACAATGAAAATTTAAAAGCCTGTGTAAAACCATAGTTTAATTACATGTACACCAACTGTTCCCTCTTCCCCCAGGGGCAGGCATATTTCTTAGTTCTGAAATTGCTTACTAATCTATTGCACCTTTTCCATTGGCATCATCTTCTCCTCCTACTTTTCCTTTAACTGGTATTATTGAAACAGTCTTAAAATGCCATTTTGTGTTTTGATTTCTTTTTTCCTGAAGGAGTGACAAAGTACTCTTTTACCTATCTGACCTATAAAAACACTCTCACACTTTTTCTTTTCATATTTGTGATGAAAAAGCATGAGATCACTGCAATTTTATAGATCAAACCTTGTATCATTTTCTAAATTAAGTTGTATGGTGATTTGTAATTTTAATGCTGGATTCTGTTTAAGAATAAGAAACAATTATTCATTATTAAGAAAAGCAGCCCATATGAAGTGAGTTAATTCCAACTGAAAATTGATTGTGGACTTAGCCTACACTCCTATGCCAGTTGTAACTGCAACTCAGAATTGTTATGGATAGCCACGCTTGTGTTGTTTCCCTTGAAATTGCTCAAATGTTCACCCAAAACTCCATAACAACTCCATCCTTCAGAGTGATAGTTTACAGAAATTGTGCCAATTAGCCATTTTAAGGCCAGAATGTCTTTTGACCAGTTTTTTAGTCCACAACACCTTTTCTTTGCTCAACAAAGGCAAGAACGCACTTGGGCTTTGTGTAGGAACAAAGGAGAAGACATCCTGTTCAGCCTCAAATAACTTGTGGATCACTGAAAGCATAGCTGGATCATGGCTGGGATCTGTTTTCTCCATAGTTGGATCCTTGCTTCCAGATCTGGAAATGCCTCACTTTTGGATCACCAATCTTGTCAGGCTATGCCAAACTGTGATTCCAAACCCACTAATCATTCACAAAGTGCTAATTTTAACCTGGATACAGGTGGCTGTGAAAGGGCGATGTCAGGTGCCCACAGAAAGGTCTCTGAGTGCCCCCGTTGACACCTGTACCATAGGTTCGCCAACACTGGGCTATGCTAATAGGTCCACACCCGGGTCAGTTAACTTGAGGTTCAGGAACCACAATCAGCAGTGTCGAAATTAAAAATAGGGTCAAAGTTGGTTTGTGAGAATGGATTTGAAGCTGACAGTGTAATATACAGTATTGCAGAATTGCTGCTGTCACTTGAGGATAGCTATTCATGCCGTTTTAGGTCAATTTATTTTTGCATACTTAGTGGTATTTGTTTTTGACGCTGGCCTGCCTCTGGGAATCTAGCAAAAGCTTAAAGTGCCTAGAGGTTCTTAAGGAAATTGCATGAAACCTGTTTTGTTGGTGAACAACTAAGCTGAAGATTGGTTCTGCCGATATTCTTGGTTTACACTATTCATGGCTGGTTTATAACTTGAAGTAACATGTGTTCTTGAAGGGCATAAGCCTTCTGCACTGTTCTGCATCATTTTAGATTCTTCTCTGTATTTTCTGCTCTTTCCTCCTTCATGTTGATTTATTTTGACATATTTTGTTAAAGGTGAAAGAGTTTTTAAAAATAACTCTTTCTCACATTGCAGATATTTTAGCATGGCAAAGATAAAATAGTCTAAAGCATTTGCAGTAGCATTTCCAAGTGAATTCAGTGCCAGGTTGTTGTTGTTTTCCTTATACTTGTTTGAGCTTGTAGGTAATAAAGACCAAAGTGCTAGTCAATTACTGTAAAGTTTTAGAGCCATGTAAATATGCTAAGTTCAGGCTCTGAATTAATACCATCATGTGATGCTCATCAAGCTGATCTAAAACATTTTACCTACATTAAATCAGCATGATGAGCATCACATGAATACACACACACTCTCTCTCTTTAAGAAATATAGATTGTGCTATTGGATTATGAATCTAGTTTCATTATCATGTCTTTCCTTCTTTCTATTGAAGCTATATTCTAACTCTTCAGAAGTACTGTATGCTTGAAATCCCAGGTTCAGTTAGATCAGATGGCATGTTTTTCACATTTCTTTTGCAGACGTGCTCCCTCAAGTGGTGAAATATACGTTTGTGCCTTTGTGATTGGTCACTAAAAATGCACTTAATTTGTAAGTCAGATAGCTGAGGTAGGTGTTTCTGAGGAAGTTCCAAGGGCGGAGGTAAAACTGATCAGGAATGCCCGTTCTCCATAATGTCTGCTTGGTCCCTTCAACAGACAATTCATAGGGTGGCCTGAGGTGAGCTGTTTTTCCTCTCCACCTGACTTGTCAAATGTGTTACTGTGAGGACAGCAGGTGCTGACTGCTTACTTAGCAGGTACCACACCAAACCCCACTAATACTACACTCCATTTGATGAGGCTCAACACATGAGGGTTAGCTCTAAGACTTAAGGTCCAGGTAGAGGTGTATTAGAGCCAGAGACGACAAGGGTGGCTGGAAGGAACTCCAGGATTTCTTTATTAGTAGGGATGAATATGTCACCTGTCCTTGCTTCCTTTTGAACTTACTTGCAATCTTCACGGTAGCTGGAAGAGCAAGGATTTCCTCAGAAACAGTTTGTTATCATACAGCCTTTCTGTTACTATCCAAAGTATTTGTGGGTGGCTTTAGTTTATATAGCCAATTGTGACCCATTCATGGTACAAATACCTGTTGCTGATCATGATGAAGATTACACGAATTGGTTTGTAAGGATATTAATAAAGGTATCTTATCACATTAAGAGATCCCACTGAAAAATGATTGGGTATTGTGAGATTTTGTGTATGTGTGTGCTTTTGCATCATAGTGAAACACCAGTGCTCTTTTTCATCAATAGTGACAGCCAAAAAGAAAACAAAGAAAAAAGTGCAAAACAGGCATTTTGTGAAGGTACTTGTATTTTGCAAAACTTAGAAGACTTTTGTGCAAAAGCATTATTGCATTTTTTCACAAAAAAACGAAAGGAAAAAAATGTACAAAGACTTGAAAAATTGTACAGCAGCAAGGGGGGTGGGACTTGAATTTTATTGTTTCCTCCCAAGACAAGGAAACCAGCAAAGATTTACACCTTTTCTAGCTTATTTATAAACATAGCTGCCCATTGATACTGCTTGGGCAATGACTTCTTGGGACCCATTTCAGATTTTCTTCAGGGCCATGGATAAGGGGACTATTTATGACAAAATCTTTAGGATTTACCATCACACCAGTGTAATCCCCTTCCCACAACAGGGCTGTTTCTGCTTTACTGGTCTACTTACTAATAAAGCGATAAAATTTAGCTCAGGATAAAATGTGGCAGAATTAGACATAGTGGATTGTGATATTACAGCCAATTGAACAAATTATATCTGTCAATCTACAATTGTGCACGTATTTGACTTAATTAAGTCCCAGTTCAGCAACCACTAAAGGATATATGCCGAGTTGAGACCAATGGAACTTTTTTATGCCTAAGTAAGGCAGATGTCCTGCTAATCTGCACACCAACTGTGCTGCACTGTAAGACAAAAGCTCTGATTTCTACCAGTATTTTAAAAGACAAGCCAGACCTTCGCTACAGACGTTTAGAACTTGCATTCCAGCATTTCAAAGAAAGAAAAAAGGTTACTGGAGGTTACCTTTTCTCCCAGGGGCCCAACCATATACTGTACATAATATCTGCAGTGCCCAGTATCCACCACTTTGGATTGTTGAAGGGTTTCTTAGGTACATTTGGGAGTAAGTGGTTTCCCTTTTTAAACATAAGATGGGAGGGTGCGTAGCCTGGGGATGCTCCTGGACTCATCCTTGACCTTTGATGCCCAGGTCACAGCTGTGGCCAGAAGTGCATTTGCAAAATTAAAATTAGTATGCCAGTTACACCCATTTCTTGAGAAATCTGCTCTGCCCACTGTGACACATTCCGTAGTGACCTCCCGGCTGGACTACTGTAATGAGTTCTATGTGGGGCTACCAATGGAAAGTCTCAGGAAACTTCAACAGGTCCAGAATGCAGCAGCCAGATTTCTGACTGGGGTAGGTTACAGAGATCACATTTCACCCATACTAAAGCAGCTCCACTGGCTGCCAATCACGTACTGGGCACAATTCAAGGTGCTGACCTTTTCCTACAAAGCTTAAAATGGCCTGCGTCCAAGCTACCTCAAAAGATCAAATCTTGGAGTATGAACCAGCTTGGGTGCTAAGTTCATCAGGAGAGGCCTATCTCTCCATCCTGCAGGTGCATCTCATAAGAACAGATGAAAGGGGCTTCTCTGTTGCTGCTTCCAGACTTTGGAACTACCTCCTGCTGAAGGCCAGGACTGCCCCATCTCTGCTGTCTTTCTGGAAGCAGGCAAAGACCTTCCTCTTCAGGCAAGCTTCTCCTGAATGAGGGACTTCCTACTGTGTAATTTTATATGGATTACAATACATGATTGCGTTGACTGATTTCATTAGAACACCAGTGTTTTCCATGTTAATTTCCACCCTCATAATGGATTTTTCTTTTCTTTTTGCATGCTCTTTGTAACTCTACTATTACCTTATAATGTTCTAAGATGTCTCTTTTAATTTCCTGTTCTTAACTTGAATATTTCTTAAATGTTCCAGGCTATATATTGCCGCTCATTATTGTAAGCCACCTTGGGTCCTTTTCCAAGGAGAAAGGTGGGGTAAAAATATTCAAAATAAATAAAATAAAATAGAATAAAATAAATAGATAGATAGATAGACAGACAGACAGACTGCAGAGCTGGAATATAGACTTTCACCACCTCATAACCATCCTTGCTGTGGAAATTGCAATTCTCTGAAGAAATTAAGGGCCTTTAGCAGAAGAATCTCTACATCCTAACAAAACTTCATTCTCTAAGGTTCCTGAGTGAAGCAATGTAGGAAAGCTGGATCAAAGGGGTTGTAGTGTAGATGCATGCACAGAGTTTAGGACTGAGTCATCTTCTCAGCCATCTTGCAATTCAGTAGTTCTAAAGACCTCTGGCTCATCGAGGAGTGAAATAGCTTATATCTCTCCTGACCTTGCCTGTTGGTTTTAATAGTCTATAAAAGTAGGAATTTTAAACCTCTTTATAAAGAAGTCACAGAATTCAGATTTTCCCCTGAATTCTCCAGTGGAGGAAATAGGATAGCTGTTACAAACAACCAAAGAGCTACAATGCCTACTGTTGCCTTTGTCTGCATGGATGTACTTAAAGGTGTGGGATTTACCTGCACAGTTGCCATTCTAACTTATCTACACAATTTCACTGTGTTTTCCAAATGTTGAGCTTTTTACACATATCCCTGCTGTTTTGGTCTCCCGTTCCCAACCTTGCTTTAGCATAATTGGTCTTAGTAGCAGCAAGTTTGAGTTTCAAATATCTGCATTAGCAGCTAGTTTGAAGCATGGGATAAAGTGGTAGTTGGGTTGAATTCTGCAGCTTAAAAGAAGGTGGCTGTCACTCCTGATAATCAAGAAACAGTTGTATGGTCCAAAGCAGTCTGGTAAGTAAGCAAGGTTTAGCAGGGCCACAGGGAAATGCATAGTTAAATGCCAGTAGGTCATGATTAGAGATGAGGCATACATGTGTTTGGTTCATATTTTGGTATGAAACATGTTGATTTGCATTTCATGATCTAATCTCAAAAATGCTACTATCCTTCAGTTTTTTTTACACTTTTGCATTTGGTAATGGAGGAAATAATGGAAAAATATGTATATATGTTAGGAGTAGAATACATAAAACCATAAGCCAGGCATGTCCAAACTTTGGCCCTCCTGATGTTTTGGACCACAACTCCCAGAATTCTAAGCTTGGATTTCCAATGACAAAGGACTCTGGGAATTGTGGTCCAAAACATCTGGAGGGCCAAAGTTTGGACATGCCTGCCATAAGCATTTTTGTATCCATTTCCCAGCTGTACACATTAACAGAAAATAGGTTAAAGAATATATGAAAAAATAAGTACAGAAATGAGTACTGGTATCTCTTAAGGAAAATGGATACAAAAATGTGCAGAATTTTTTGTGTAGACTTTTTGTCTTACAAATTAACAAAGAGGATAGAAGAAGTGCTTCAAAATTTATGCACATCATAGTAAATGTAACAAACAGATCTATGCATCTTATTCAAGATTCAAGTTAGTTTTAAAAAGAACAAAAGAAAAGAAAGCACATCAGCCTTGAACCAGAAGAGTTGACTTCCTTCCCCCTGTGTACCACACACCTTGAGTCTCTCACCGTGCAGTGACTTGGGCAGAGACACTCGAGGTAATTTCTTCTAAGGACAGGCAATTCGGTTGCACTTCTGCCCTGAGAGAAATAAGTGGTCCAGCTGTGCAGTGATACATTTTGCCATGGTGGGTGGTTGGCAGGAAGCTAGCGATGGTCAATCCAGAGCAACACATCATGCAATCAGTAGCATTCAGTTGGGCGCTGTTTTGTACTGAAGGCTGTGCTCACTCGGGAACCTCATTAAGCCCATGAGATAAATGACCACTTCCGCAAATAGATGGATGCTACATTGCAACACAGATATTGTTTCAATTAGGATATTAATTCCATAACTGAGATCCTCTCCCAGAAGATACATCACTGGAGTTAGGCTTGCTGTATTGTCCCTTGGTCTGATTTGTTAACACTTCTGTGGGGACAAGAGAATGAATGGAAACAGAAGATGGAACTAGAAAGTAATAATATTGCATAATATTATCAGTTTCAATAGCCATAATTTTGATACTTGCCAAGGATGACTTCTGTGCCTGATTACAGATTAAACTGGTCATCTCGAAGGTAGTTGTTGTTTTGTTTTTGTTTTTGTTGTTGTTGTTCAGTCGTTCAGTCGTGTCTGACTCTTCGTGACCCCATTGACCAGAGCTCACCAGGCCTTCCTATCTTCCACTGCCTCCCGGAGTTTGGTCAAATCCATATTGGTTGCATCGATGACACTGTCCAACCATCTCATTCTCTGCTGTCCTCTTTTCCTTTTGCCTTCAATCTTTCCCAACATCAGGGACTTTTCCAAGGACTCCTCTCTCCTCATGAGGTGGCCAAAGTACTGGAGCCTCAGCTTCAAAATCTGTCCTTCCAGTGAACATTTGGGGTTGATTTCTTTCAGGATGGATAGGTTTGATCTCCTTGCAGTCCAGGGGACTCTCAAGACTCTCCTCCAGCACCACAGCTCAAAAGCATCGATTCTGCAGTGATCAGCCTTCTTTATAATCCAGCTCTCACTTCCATACCTCACTACTGGAAAAACTGTAGCTTTTACTATCCTGACCTTAGTTGGCACAGTGATGTCTCTGCTCTTTAGGATGCTATCTAGGTTTGCCATTGCTTTCCTCCCAAGAAGCAGCCGTCTTTTAATTTCGTTGCTGCAGTCGCCATCTGCAGTGATCAAGGAGCCCAAGAAAATAAACTCTGTCATTGCCTCCATTTCTTCCCCTTCTATTTGTCAGGAGGTGATGGGACCGGTGGCCATGATCTTAGTTTTTTTGATGTTGAGCTTCAGCCCATTTTTTTTCACTCTCCTCTTTCACCCTCATTAAGAGGTTCTTTAATTCCTCCTCACTTTCTGCTATCAGAGTAGTATCATCTGCGTATCTGAGGTTGTTGATATTTCTTCCGGCACTCTCGAAGGTAATGCTATGTGCTAAATAAAAATTTACTGTTAATGACTGAGCCAATGGCAAAAGTGAATCTGTGCTTGTATGAGCGAGCATGCTAGTCTGTGTTGGCACCTGAACCGCTGAGCAAAAACGTGAGCCTGGCTGACTCAAAGCAGTGGGTGCAACAAGGGTCGCTATGCCTGTTATGTGCAGAAGATTATCAAAGTACAGAACTAGCTGTCAAGCATGCAGATCCCATCAAGTTTGTTCTCTGAATCATAAGTCTTTCACATTACTTCACCCATCACATTATTTTTAGAGGTATACTTAATGCTTTAGCTGTACGACTTAGAATATGAAGTGTGAGTGTCTCAAGCACATTTTGGAAACAAATATTTTGTAATGCATACTAATCCTAAAGCTCCTTGGGGCTTTCCTGTTGAGTCTATTATATCTGGATACAAATAAATGAAACAGGAGATTTTTGGATTCCATTTTTAAAAACCCAGTACTGTGATGTGAATGGGAACCCCATTTTCTGCAATGCGAATACGTGCAGAAACCTATAAATATCCACTTCCCTTTTCATCCGTACATTTATTTTTATGTCTAGTTACTTAAGTGTTGAGGAAGCAGAGAAGAAGGCGAAGTGCTTTTTTGTGTATGGAAGGTGCGAGAGAGAGATTGATGCTGAATGAGGTAGCCCTGTGAGAATATAAAATACCATTGTGTGAGTTTTCAGATGCTAATATTATTGCCTATCAGCATGTAATAACATGTGCTAGTGTCGTATATATGACTACCGATATAATAAGATGTTAAATATGGTTGAATAGTCCTAGAATAGTCCTAGAAAAATAGAGCATTCACGGGATTGGAAAATATTGGAACTCAAGTTTGAGTAATTTTTCTCTAAATTTGTGGCTGAAAGTGGGAGAGAAAACTGTTGCCCAAGTGAAGGGAGGAATCTCACTTCTCTTTCAGTGCTGGGTGTTGTGGCCAACCCCAACCCCCAAAGGATGTATTTTCTCTCTTTCATAACATTTTGTTGATTACTGTTTTTGAGTGCTTCAAGTAGCAATTTAATTCTAGATCTGAATGAAAATTGTCTCCCAAAATTAAGGGTGGCAATGTCACGCGAGATCATTTTGCCAATATTCTTCAAGGGAAGGAGGAATTATCCAATCATTTTTTTTAATTTTTTTTTTTTTTTTTGGTAGCAAGGCTCATTTTTAGCTCTATGAATAGTAATAAAGCACTACGGATAATTTTCTTTTTCTTAAGTTTTTTTTCTTGTTCTCCCACTGCAAATGGCAACAGCAGCAATTCCATCATTCAGTCAATTTTTGGCTGCCCAACAGTTTTGCATCCTCTACAATACCCATTGGCATTATTTCATGGTATTAGGGGTGGGGTGGTATGATTAGAAAAATGATTAAGGCAATATTTGGCAAAATTCCTCCTTCTTCTGGAGGACTGAGAAAAAGGACATTAGATTCAGAATGGAAAGACAAATCCTGTGCTCCAAGTCCCGATTACCATTCATGATAATAGCTACTAATAGTCTAATCCTGGATGCAGTTAGGTGCCTCTGATTCTATTGAATGCAGTCCCTTACGTATGCGTGACTCTTTACAGAATCAGGCTGCCAGTATTGGCTGGGTTCCTACCTGGTATAAGCTTTCTCTATAATCCGGTGTGTCATATAATTAAAGACTGTGGGAGGCTGGAATGAGAGCCAAACATAACCTCGAACACACAAATCCTATTTTGGAAGCTATTTGGAATGAAGCCATAGGTGGCAAATTTTCAGTTCCTATCTGTGAGCAGTCTGGCTCTGGAGTTTCCCAGGCTGACTCTCATTTGGTTGTTGAGGTTTACTGTAAATAATAAAATGAAAACTCTTTAGGAGAGGAAAGCTTTGCATGCTGAGAACACTAGCTTGAACGTAAATTGTTCTACATGTCAAAAGAATCACACTGCAAAGTCATTTCGATATGTGTTACATTTTTGGGAGAGGCCACATGAGGGTCGTGTTAACTACTACTGGTTGAAATCATGTTGTTCAGTATAGTAAATCACACTAGATTTGGCCCATTGAGTCAGTGGGGATGTAGTAAATCAGCTCTTCCAGAAATTCAATTGATCGAACAGCCCAACTCTAGTTGTGTTTTACTTTATATATACACTTTGTTTGATTTTTGTACACGCTTTAATTCTTAAGGGCACAGCACACTACTTTCGTACAGAGATAATTTGAAAATTATAGAAATCCTGTAAAAATATGACTTGTTTTGCTGCCTTTGACTGGAATCGAGGGATCTCACAGGATTTAGACCTTCTTTAACATGTTGACAACTTGACAATAATAACAAAAAAAAGTGAATACTCTTTACACCCTTATCTCTAGTCTGTTTGGAAAGGGCATGTGCAGAAGTAGTAAAGAGCTTATTCACATTATATTTCACCATGGCAAACAGACCATTGTATTGTTTTTATTATTCTACTGTATTTTTATTTGTTTACTTAGACTATTCTGCTGAGTAAACTAAAATGTTTTGATTACCACCCATAGCTATTGAGGTTGTTCATTTTTTTCATTTGTAGGTATTATCTCTAAATTAGATTAATTTAAAAAGTATTGCTACAGCCCTTATATCTCGTGCTACTCACTATATACTGTAGTGATGGTACAAAAACACATTTGTAGGCTGTAGGCACTCTATTGCAAAGTGTTTTGAACGGTTGGTCACAACCCATGGGGGGGTCGTGTTAATGAATGTGAGGGAGAAAAAAACTTTGCGGCAATGGAACACCACTTCTTCTCCTGCGCACCCTCCTCCCTGCCTCCTTAGCCACTTCCCACCACTACCAAGCCAAGCATGCTTATTTCCTTTGACTCCTGGCTCATTTCCCAGTGCCCAGCAAGGACCATGGGCTTATTTGCCTTATTTACCCTTCTTGTCTGAGTGGGTGATCAAGCAGGGGTAGGGGAATCTGAGATGTTGATGAGATGTGAAAATCAGCCTAAGAAGTGGAATGAACAAGCCTGTTTCACCTGGTGAGTGGGGAACTGAACCTGAGGATGCAGGGGTATATCTCTACTGCAGTATTTTTATTTTTGAGAGATCTGACAGCTCCAAGTTCACTTTCTTAGTTGGACATGATCATCTTGTTTCTTACCGATGTTGACATGCAATTTCACCAGCATTCCACTGCCCAGATGCATTGTTGTTTTTCTTTGCATTCCTCCACTTCGGACAGAGACCCTTGGCCTGTTCTGGTGTCCGCCCTGCATCTGCAACAAACTTCTATTAGGATTGCCATCAGTTTATTCTGAGTTGATAACACATAACAAATTCTTTCTAGCAGCTCTAGCCATCCTTAAAGGAAGTCTGGTGTCCAGATAGAATTTGGACTGGGATTCAGTAGACCCAGATTTGAATCTTTGCTTGGCATTAGAAGCCCATTGGAGAATGGCCATGTGGAGCTACTTCTTACTTTGAACATCTCACCTACTTCAGAAAACTCATGGACGTCACCAAAATTGAAAAAACTTCCTGGCACAGGACAACAACCAGTTCGGCAGAAAAATTGCACTTGCGAGATATTTTAAAGCAGTAGGCAAACTATTGAGAAATTTGGATCTGAAGTGGACCTCATTGCTGATTATGAAGATGTGAAGAAAACATTCAAAGGGATGAAGGAATACTGTGAAAGTCTATCGAAGAAATTAGAGGGGAGGTTCAATGACAAATCAAGTGATATCATGATATTTGTAAGTCACCTTGAGACCTTTCAGGCATTAATAGATAGACACCAAAGTGAGAAAGTTTTGTGGCAACTTTCTGATGTTTCATTCAGAAGGTGTACTCGCAGAACTGAAATCCTACAAATTCTTTATTAGGTCCATGCTTGATTGTGGAACATACAATGCAGATGAAAGTCCATTGACAAAAATGCTGGAAGCTAACTTGGGGCACTGCGAGTTACAAAAAGCTTTGCAAAACCCTTCTTGACATCCCTGTAATGACAGGCTTAGTGGAAAGATCTTTCAATACATGAACAGAATACTGAGTAAGGATATAGAATACTACCAGAAACCTTAATGCATTATATGGTAATAAGAATTCAGGGGCCTGAGATTACAACTGAGGAATTTCTAGATAAAATAGTAGATTTTTATGTGATGAAGAAAGTCCCTTGGATGCAATTCCTTTAAAAGAATGCCAAACTTCTTTAAATATTTGGTTTTAATTTAGTTCATTTAGTTTTTTTTTATAAATCATTGCCATTTTTATATATAATGGTCTTCATAATATTATATTTAGTTTGGTGAATTAACAAAGAATATTTTCCTTTAACTTTATATATCCCACCCCACCCACTAGAACCTCTTAAGTGCCCCTCCCCCACAAATTTTATTTCAACAAATTATCCGAAAGAATAATTTCAGGGATTGCTCTCAGATCCTTTGAGTTCAGGGGTTGCTCTCAAAGGTTGGAACGTCTTGCTAAAAACAAGCTAAACTTGACTTCTTGTTGTCTATTCATCAACAAACAAAGACATATTCAGTTTGGGTTGGTAATTTATTTATTCAGCTCTTGTGTTGGTAATTGTGTTTTTAATAGGTTTACCCTTATGCTGGGTTTAAAGCAAGCATTTGTTTTTAAATTTATATTTTAATATTGTTAGCTGCCTTGAACACTTTCGTTGGTGGAAAGGTACAATTATAAATCAAGTACCGTATTTTTTGCTCTATAAGACACACCTGACCATAAGACGCACCTAGTTTTTAGAGGAGGAAAAAAAGAAAAAATGTTTAGCCTAAGGTTTCATGGCGGAAGAATCTTGGCTGCAAAAGGAAGGGCAGAGTTTGCGTGGAAAAGACCTCCTTGCTGACAAAGTAATTTTTGACGGGGGAAACCTGGCTGCAGAAGAGAAGGGGTGGAGAGAGGCTCCCTGGAGGAAGACTCTTTGCAAAAGAGGTGATTGGGACTGGGGAATCCTGGCTGCAAAAGGGGAAGTTGCAAACGAGGTGATTGGAACTGTGGAATCCAAGTTGCAAAAGGGGAGGGTTGCAAATGAGGTAGATGGGACTGTGAAACTCAAGCTACATAATGGGAGGTTTGCAAATGAGGTGATTTGGACTCTGGAATCCAGGCTGCAAAAGGGGAGGGTTGCAAATGAGGTGAATGGGACTGTGAAACTCAAGCTGCAAAATGGGAGGGTTGCAAATGAAGTGATTTGGACTGTGGAATCTAGGCTGCAAAAGGGGAGGGTTGCAAATGAAGTCATTGGGACTTGGGAATTCAAGCTGCAAAAAGGGAGGGTTGCAAATGAGGCAGTTGGGACAGGGGGATCCAGGCTGCAAAAGGGGAGGGCAGAGGCTCCATGGAGGAGACCTCTTTGTAAACAAAGTGACTGGAACTGTGAAATCCCTGCTGCAGCAGGGGGCGGGAGAGGTTCTCTGCAGGTAACTTCTGTCTAAATGAAAATGTGTGATATATATATAGTGGGGACTACTGTATTCACTTTATAAGATGCACTTTTAAGGGGGGGAAGTGTGTCTTATACAGTGAAAAATACAGTAAGTAAAGCATACTTTCTAAGGCTTAGCTCTTGCTACAGTTGTATCACAGCGAGAGTCAGGCCTTATACATTTAAGTACTCCTCTCTCCATTAAATAAATAAAAGTGTTCTGTATCATGTGTTGATTTGTCAAGGAGGAGAGTTCAGTTGTCATGGAAGAATATTCAGTCCTGTGACGCACCCTGCCAGGCAGTGTGCAGTGGTAACTGCTCAAGCACAGGTTTGTTACCTCTATGGCAGATTGAAAGGCTACCATCTGCGTCTCAAGTTCAGGTCTGTAATGATAGGTTTCCTTGGTGCCTCCTTGACAGGGACTGAACTCCCTGATCCATAGGGTCCCTTCCAACTCTCCAATGCTAAGACTGGTGGCTTGCCTCTCCAACAGTTGTGGGAATCCATTCATATAGCAGTACATTCAGGGAAAGATAAGTTTACCTCAAAAGTTCCTCTGTGAATTTTGTGTGCATGTGAACCTATGAACAGTTCTAGAGCCACAAACACAGTCCATTTTCTTTTTAATTTCAATTTAATTTCAATTTTGCTGCTTCGGCTGCCATACTTCTCCAGGAAACCTAAATCTTTTTGCAGTACCTGCCCAAAACAGCATTTATTGTAACATAGACGTCTGATATACAGTAGTGTCATTCTTGGGCCCTTTTTTTGGGGGGGGGACACTGCAAAAAATGCACCAAGGATTATAACACTATATCCTAACACCTCATTTTCATGTCTTGTCAGTTGATGACATGTCTGCTTAGAAAAGAATTTCATGGTATGAACAGCTTGGGAAGCATCTCACTCTGCCTAGAAGTTTGTTTGTTTGTGTGTTTTGTAGGGGAAAAGTGGGAGACCTCAGCTCCTATTGCTAGTTTCCAGTTCTGAGATAATCTAAAGATTTTGTAATATTTCTGTTGCCAATGGTAACGCAAAAACATACTGTGGCCTGCAAATGGGCCTCTCTCTCTCTCTCTCTCTCTCTCTCTCTCTCTTACTGTGTTTGTATGTGTGTGTGTGTGTGTGTGTGTGTGTGTGTGTGTCTGTGTGTGTGTGTGTGTGTGTGTGTGTGTGTGTGTGTGAGAGAGAGAGAGAGAGAGAGAGAGAGACTGTTAAATTGAAACTGACTTAAAACAACTCTAGTAGGCCTACAGTAGGCAGATGGGCCAGCAATATAATTCATACATTTTGGCCACAGTTAACTACGTGGTGATGAAGTGTTTCACATAAATTGGTACTATGCCAGAAAAATTGACCTCAAAATATTACTGCAAGGAAAATTGGATATTTAAATACTGTGGTACAATTTTCAATTCTTTACTATATCCATCCCCTCAAAACATTGACTTGGAAGATTTGATGGCTCACCTACCATCACACCTGCAGCCTTCCACTTTATTCCCCTCATCTGGCTCCTCATTATTAGCACCCATTTTCCATACTCTTATCAATCCATTGTGAATACAGCTTCTTCTGGATTTGATTCAATATGGATTGTATGTACATAATCTATTTCACAGCCCACACTTCTCTATATTTTGTGACATGCATAGTCCACCCACTACACAGAGTCACTTTATCGTATTAATCATCAGCGGGCTCTATCCTTTCTTAGCTCTCAATTGTATCATATTCCATTGCTGAATAGTTAATAAAACTGAATTAAGATGTAGCTAGGAAATTATCCTGTTAGCTGTGTCTATAAATTGAGTTCTGTTAGGTAGCATTTAACTGGGGAAGTACATTCATTGGTAGGCAGGATATTGATTTACACATATTCAAGTTAGGCTTGTAGATATTGGTCCCTAAATAATTATGGTGGGGGCAACTACATACATTATTACATAAAATGCACATACATGTATTGACACAAAATTAAAATAATGCCTCAGTTTTAATGGGTACTTTGTTGCTGTTTATTCACCATAATATTTTGAAAGTGGGGTTCCTTTTTTGAAATAGCTACACCAATGTCAGCAGCTGCATTTAAGCTATTTCGGCAGAGGAGAGAGTTATATGCAAAAGTGATGAAAATCACATTCCATACAGATAGGTCATAGCAAATGGAAGAAGTGTCTGCAGTATTGTCTTTGCCAGCTGTGGAAATGGTTCTGAGTACACCAGAATTGTTCTAAGTCCATTTTAAAAATTCCATTTGAATCTGTACATTGGGCTATATTTCAATAAGATCATGTTTTATTAAATTACTGTCATCTATATAATTATGTTAAAAAAAGAAACTGATCTAATATCCATCTCTGCTCTTTGCCAATATCTCCCATGGAAAATATATCCATGAAAAGATGTACTCGGTTGTTGCAAATGTATTGGAGAGTTTTGCAAATGTATTACTATACAGTTCAGATTTTCCCATTTTCCAGAAGGATTTCATGAAGAAAAGTTTGAAAAATTACAAATTTCAACTTGATGTATCAATTTTTTTTAATTTTCAGTAAAAGTAGATTATTTTTCAGTAGCTGTTATTATGTTCTTACCTGTAGCCTTGCATTGATATCTTTAATTGATTCAGGTTAGTAAATATATCTGCTAAGTAGGTCAGTCAAGGTATTGTGTCTCTTGTTTCAAAGTCTTTAACTAAATTGCAATTTTGGTTAGTAAGAAACTAAATAATTCTCTCACACATTTCAAAAAACTCTGGTTAGCATACATACGTCCCTTGGAGAGCCACCTTATGCCAGTGTGATTAAAATGCACAGTATGGTCACACAACTGATTTCTTCTTTAAGAAACATAAATTATATGACATTTAAGCAACCATCCTCATATATAATTTATTATATTTATTGCAGTAGCTAAGTGTTGTTTTGCATTCTGTGGCAAATAAGTGCATGATGATGCAGCAAGCAATGTGTTATTGTAACTTGTGGTAACTTCTTTCTTCATATATACAAAAGCCAGATCTCTTCTAGAACTGCATTTCTGGGCAGTGCAGTTCTATCATTGGTGTTATTTTAGCATAGTTGCATGATTCTTAAAATGTGCAGATAGTGTGTGTGTTTGACCTTTGGAACATGATAGCCAAATGGCAATGTTTGAGTCTGTCCACTGGGTGTGGGGTGTATCAGGCGACAAAGGGTCTAGTAGAATGGATGAGTGATGTGGTGTGTTCTTCCCATCCAAATGCACCAGTTCCACCACCAGCTTGCCTGGCGCTGGGACCACTTTGCCCTTCCAGGCGAAGTAACACAAGATACCTCATCGCACAGTGCTCTCAAGGTGCATGAGGGGGCAGGGTGAGAGCCCTATTTAGCAGGGCCTCACCCCACATACAGCCTCTTTTGTACTGATTCACCTGGGAGGAAACAGCCCAGGGCTGCAGATGGACAAGGAGCATTGTGTGGTACCTGGGTGTCCGGTGGGAATGTTACCCAAGCACCCACATGGTCTGGTCCACTATCACTCCCAGGAAGGCCTGGAGGGTTGAGTGTTACCTGCAGTGCATGAACCGCACCTGCAGAGGTATTAACAGGGAAGTCTGCCTTGAGCTGCGGAGGGCCAGGGGCTCAGTGATCGGGCACCGGAGCATTGGGACTACCAAGCCTAACTCATACTGACATGATGGTGTCCACCTTGGGCCTGGACCCGTTCCTGACAGATATAGAGAGAGGGCTGCAAGCTCCTTTAAGCAGCTTGTAGGGGAGGCATGGGCATAGGAAAGCTTGCCCATTATCTTGGTGGGTGATGCGGGGAATGGAAGCATCTGGTGAGTCCCAAAACGGTTAACAAGTTATGCCCCTCTGACCCCATCTCTGCAGATCCTGAGATCACTGTGCCTGGGCCAGGAGGCCTTCGTAACCCTACCGGGGCTGGGGCCGGCCACATGATGGCGGCCCTGGCACCGCGGGGGGGGGATGGCATAGCTTTGGCTAGATGAGGGGGTGCCACCCTAGGATGGCGCCCACTAGGGGCTGCAAGAACTCACCCACCTTGATGATGCTGTTGGGGAAGGTCTCCTACAGACCTCAGGGTCAATGGTTCCCCGCACTGCGGCAGCCCCCTCTCAGCAATATACATAGATATGCATTGTATTCAATAAAGCATGTCCCGAGTTCCAACCCAATATGTTGTCTTGCCTGTTCATTTTGCCCTGGGAGGGTAAAGCCATCAAAAGTCAGAGTAGAAACAGAAATAAGAAGGGGAAGAGAAAAGAAGAGGGAAAGAGGGGGAATGGAAAGGAAAGGGAAAAGGATCTGGGACAAACAGAGACAAGACGGGTTGACCAAAGACAATGCTGTTCAGACAGGGAAGGAAATAGAAATAGATTTTGACAGGAACAAAGAGCATGGAAGAGCAGTCAGGACTCAGAGAAGGTAAGGGGTATAGAAATGGTGGGTGAAACTTCCAGGAGAGAAGGAGGGTGGATAAGCTGGAAGAGAAAGGGGCTCAAGTTAAGAGAAGATACATAGGTTTTGAATGAAAATCAGGAAAAACTTCCTAACTGTTAGAGCAGTATAACAATGGGAACCAATTATGTCAAGAGGTAGTGAGTGCTCTAACACTGGAGCCATTGGAGAGAAATTTGGATAACCACCTGGCAGGTGTCCTTTGATTTGTATTCCTGCACGGAGCAGAGGTTGGACTTGATGGGCTTGTAGGATCCTTCCAACTTCACTATTCTATGAGTCCATGAAATAGAAGCATATTATCCATAGGGCATATCTCCAGCAGGCAAATCCTGCAGAAGGGGAGCCCCTCAGTGACAGCAGTACTGGCTGGAGTGTCTGGAGCTGACACTGGAGCGGGGTGGGTGGGGGTGGGTTTCTCTGATCAGCTGGATGCCAAAAAAGAATGCATGTCCTAACACTGAACCAGAAAGGTGTGTGAGAGCTCCTAAAGGGGAAGGAAGGCTCAATATAAATAGAAACACAAGCACATGGTCTTTTTAAAAAATCCAAACAGTGCCCTCAGAGAGCCATATATCAAATATTTATATCCCTGTGTGGTCAGGCCCTTTGGTCAACATTTGTGCACAGACTGGCTGTATCCAGCTCCATTCTGTAGCTGTGTTAGATAATAAAATTTTGGGCATATAATTTATATATCGTATGTTGGACTTAAGTTACTTGCCAAAAATCTGCACTAATTGTACAACAAATGGCTCAGTTTTGCAACCTGTAGAAATAATGAAAACTCTACAACATTATATGATTTAAACTTAGGCTGTCATTTCTAAAATTACTTTTAGTTGATCAAAGTGAAATTTTTGATTTAGGTTTTCAGTTATTTGTTTATAAAATTGTTACTGTGCAGTGCAGTAAATTCTATTCAATATAGTGATGTTGAATAGAATTTGATCTGTTCAAAGCAGAGTTCTTTGTTTCTAGTTTGCAAAACAAATTGATCCCCATTGCCATTTTCTACAAGAAGTGACAACTACACATGCAACAATACAGTGGTACTTATCTATTTGCAACCTTTCCCAGTGTGGTAAGATGCATTGTTAAATGTTTATTTAAATTATTGTAAGTAATTCAAAATTTGCATCTATACTTACAAAGTGGTACCAGCCAAATACTCTTTTCTTGGGGGTGCTGTATAAATTAACTGCTCTGTTCACACAGGATATACAAACTGACTTCAAAAGAAAAAAAATAAGCTGCTAGTTTCGGAAAACTATTTTTAAGTGCCAACAATACCACAGTTTGTGACTTTTAAATTTTCTCCTTTTTTTTTTTTTTTTTTTGCTTTATAATGGAACAGGCTGTATGCAAGAGCATAGATTAAACCGATCTTAAAAATAGCACAGTATTTGGCATCTAATGTATGTGCATATAAGTGCAGAAAAACATAAAGTAATAAAACTATAGTAGGGAAATTAAAGAATAACCATTCTCAAAACAGTCGATATGTGAGGATTTGCTTGAAGAAATTGTGAAGGTCCTGTCTTTCTATGGTTTGTTTAATGAATGTAGTGGTCCTATAGGCTATATAATTGTCTGTGCCAGTAGCAGAAATAAAACTGTACAGTACATAGCAAAGAATTATTTTTGATTCAAGTTGTTAAGGGTTTGCGATATTGGTCTCTCAGATCTGCATAGAGACATGGCCTCTGAGATCTGGATATCAATATCACACAATCTTTTCATGAAATTGCCTCAGCCAGCCCAAATGTTTTCATAGAACTGAAGCCCACACGCACATGAACCCACACATGCAGTTCGGCTTCTGTAGAGTTTTGGCAAGAGTTTGTAGCAGAGTCTTCCTAATGAGAACCTCCATCACGGCCAACTTTTCTGGTCAACCTAATGATGGATGGACTAACTATGTCTTTCAAGCCACCTATTCCAAAATTGTCATAATAAACAAGATGAGGGAAAAGATGTTGCCACAGCCTCTTTCATTGATGTGGAATCGTTACTCCTGCCTTCGTATCCTAGGAAACAGAATTCTGGTTATCAAAGGGAGCCAAGTTTTATCGAACAGTATACTGGGGAGAAGGGGGAAAATAAGAACAACAATTAAAGGTGGTTAATTGCCTGACAAGAGAGGCATAGCCAAGAACTGTACTGGCCTGTAATTAGATGAATTAGTAGAACAATGACCCAATTTTTCTGGTTTCTGGAGGGCTGCACAAAACTCAAAAAGCAGTTCCCTATCTCTCTTTATCTTGGATGTTGCCTCTCTTGAGTGCACATACAGTGGTGCCTCGACTTATGAATTTAATCCGTTCTGAATGCATGCTCTTAAGTCGAACTACTCTTAAGTCAGGGTACCTATCTAAAAAATCAAAAAATAAGTTAAAAATGAAAAAAATGAAAAAAAAATTGTAAGTTGAGCAGACCATATCTAAAATTTGTAAGGAGGCAATTAAAATGGCAGCAGTTTTCCGCTCTTAAGTCGAATTGCTCTTAAGTCGAGCTGCTCTTAAGTCCGGGTACCACTTTATCTTCTTTGGCATGTGGCAAATAAAACCTCCCTTAATTTCTCATAAGCACCTTGCCTATTGGCAGAGAGTCACCAGTTGACAGGAGATACACCAGGAGGTCTGAGGTAGGGATCAGAATTCTGAAGCTTCTTTTCACAGCAAGATTTCTCTGCACAAGGTTCTTGTTTTCTGAATAGTATTGCAGGAAATCTTGTGGGGTTTCTCAGTCATTTTATGGCAATTCATTCCTGGAAGAAATGATTAGGATGCACAAAACAGTCACAATTCCTGAACAGGATGGTAAATTTTCTGTGCAGGATTTGTTTAAAAGGGCATTAAGTTGTGCAGACGTTGGCAGGTTCCTGTGAAGGGTGAAAAATGGGGTGGGTGGAAGGAGGCTGGGTCTCTTTTGTAGGAAATGGGGCATCTCAGTGATCCACAGAGAAGGACGTTTTGACTTGGCAGCACTCAGAAAATCAACACTATTGAGAGATCTTGTGGATACTCTTCACATCTTTAGTCTGATGGCAGAGACAGGTGCCTTCCTCTAATCTCTGCAGCTCCTTCATGCCACTTTGAAAGCTGTATCAAACCAAGCTTAGAAAATGCATTCTATGTAGACTGCCTTTACAGATTGCTCAGAAGAATGCAGAGTATGCCTCTTGAAGTGACACTGTGCCCCACTTCTAGAGGATGTTATACCAAGGATCTGTCACCCTATGTTCACTTGTATGAACATTTCAGGACAATTGAGTCTTCCTCGTAGCCGCAAGCACTTGGTATCCAAGACATAGCTTTGAAGGTGAAATACAGAGAATGCTGCAATCCTCTGCACCAGTTTTTCATACTTATGTATTTGTTTCTTTCTCTTGCATCTCCCTCCCCCAACTTTCCTTTTTTATTGTCAGCTTCTTCTTTCCCACAGGTATGGTAAAAAGCTTCCCAGAATTCTCTTGCTCATTTCCAGTTATCTTCAAGCATTAATTCCAGGGCTGCTCTATTCAGAGGTCAAAGTGGGCATTTTCCCAGGGCCCATTGTCTGTAGGGGCCCACACATGAAGGGGGTGTCCCCTCTGTGATGGTGCTGCCCAACCTGCACTGCCTGCTCCTTGCTGAACCTTTGAAGTCTTATGTGCGCTGAGTTCATGTGATGGGACCATGGTGTGTGACCTCATGCTGTTTGAGCACCAGCAGTGCACACTGCCTTTTCTCCTCATGCACAGCATTGAGAGGCTGTTGTGGGGCATAGATGGGGAAGAGAGGCTGTTTTAGTCTGTACGATGACAGAGAGAGGCTGTTTGAAGGCACAGAGGACACTGTCATGATATACCAAGGGCTACTCTGCCCTGTTGCAAGGAGGCATTCACTACTCTTCCTAACCCATCTGCCAGACCCTCTCTGGGAGTTTTTATGAGCCAGGAAGGGCAAGGGTTCAAGAGACATGTGGTGGCCCTCATCTCTCCAAGGGTCCTTATCACATCGTTAGGCAGTAGGAGCTGAAACTCATCCATTAATACAGGGCAGGCAAGGTGGGCAGTTTTATTAATAGGCTCCGGATCAATAGCAGCATCCAGGTCATCCCGGATCTCTACAATTTTAGCTGTGAAGTGTTCTGCAAATTTTTCGTAGTGTGTTAAAGAGTGATCTGTGTTATCCACCCATACATCAGCATGTAGCAGACTCTTGACTATTCGGAAAAGCTCCGCCAGGCGATCCCATGCCAAAGCAATCTGCTTACATGTGCATAACTGCAATGTCTCATATAATTGTAGAGTCTCAAACATTTTTCTTTTAACTCATGGTTTTGAGAAAAAAACATATTTTTTCCAACCAGCATTTATTAATTTAGGAAGTTTAATAGAATGTGCAGGTGTTACCAACACTCTTTGTTTAAGAATCGTATTACTGATTTTCTTGTGAGAACCATAGAATGCAAAATTGGCCTTTTCTCACCACTGGTCAGATTTGGGAAGTGTTTCAGAGGGTGCATAATAGCAGTGGATGGGATTGAATGGGCAAGACAGGTGAGGCTAAATATAATTGTTACAAATGTGGACCTTTTTCCACCCAGCATTAAACATACAGCTCAATCCAATGCATGACAGTCCAGAAATAAGTGACAGTGCTCAGAAATATTGGCCACAGAACTATCACTAGGCATAAGACTGGCCTGCCAGTCTCCGAGTACTTACCACAATCTCCCTCAATCAGTCTTAAATATCTCCTGGCCAGTCCACACAGTTGCATGAGCAAATGTTGCACATTCTTGTTTTTTGTTTTCCTTTGCCCGAAGGAAGTTCTGATTATATTTTCTGCCCCTCATTCCATACCGCAAGGATTTTAGTCCAGACCTGTAGTTCTTTTGTGCTGAATAGAGGCTGGAAAAGTTATTTGTTGGGTTCATAGTATCCTCTAGCTGCGATGGCTAGTAGCATTGTTGGCTGGGGGATTTGGGAGTTTCAGTGCAAAAGGCACTACAAATGTTCATGCATTAGTACTGAGAGATTGGTTGTACCACTCACTAAGCTCCTCACATTAATGCACGGATCAGATTGAGCTGGAAAATGTGAGTTCCAGCACTAGTATGTATATTTCAATTGCTGCCCAGCAAGAGGGTTCTAAGTTTAGACAAAGACATGGCTGTTGACTCACAGTAAAGTGTAAGGTGCACCAATTCTGGCTGTCAGGTGCCTGGTGAGCAAAACACCCCCTCCTGCAGGGTGGGGATGAAGCAGGCTTATGTGTAATGCCCAACATCTATGTTTAGTCACTTCTCTTTTCTTTTTGTTTATCTCCAGCATCCTTGCTACAGCAGGGACACATTTCAACACCCATGTGGACCTGCGGACTCTGCGGGCAGTGCGAGTGCTCAGACCCTTGAAGCTTGTCTCAGGCATTCCTAGTAAGCATTTGGTTTCTCTCTCCAGGTCATCCAGCTTCCTTGTGGCACAGTATTTGTCTTTATAAGGGGTGGTGTCTTTTTTTTTTTTAATATCTGGCAGTGTATTCACAGAACTTGGCCACACCTAGGAAAATTCCTCCAAAATACTCATGTTTTAGGAACTTTGTGGTGGTAAAGATGGGGTGATTGTCAACAGTGGAGCTACAGTCTTCTGGCTGCTAGTCCCCAGACCCAAAGACTGAGAGGGAGGCGCTTGGTGAGATTGCAAAGACTTCTGATCTATTATCACAGCAAGAATGTTTTTGTGGTACAGTTGTCCTTCCTTCCTGAAACAATAATTTCTCTGACTCAGTTCTGTGACATACAGCTGCTGGTTGATTTGACCAGTTTATGCTCTCTTGAGGTTTCAGCATTATACATGCAGATGATCAGATATCACCTTCGAAATTGCCAGAGATGGGGAAGTTTCTAAGGTGTGCTGCAAGTCCCCAGAATCTCCCTGCCAAAACAACTATGTTAGGAATTGTGGGAATATGTGCCTATTGAGACTAATGTCCACCTTGTTGTGTATTGATCTGTATTCCTGTTATCTGTACTTGCTTATGTTGAAGTAACTGCCTTCCTGTTCCAAAGGGAACAGGCCTATTGGTTTATTCAAGTTGCTGCATTTGGATCCTCAATACTATTGGTTTCTGTTCCTGTCCAAAGGGAACAGGCCTATTGGTTTATTCAAGGTGCTGCATTTGGATCCTCAATCCTATTGGGTTCTGCCAAAAGGCAGCTTTGTGATTGGTTGTAATTGTTCCCTCCAAAATGTATCTTTTCCTAGCCAGTCCCCGCTCCTATAAATGTAGCTCCCTCTCCCCAGTCCCCAGTCTTGTTCTCTCCCTGAAAAAAGAGCTGTTACACTAGAAGCTGTCTCCAGCCTGCTATGTCAAAGAGCTGAAATCACTTGCTGAAATCACTAAACCCCACGTCACAACACTGGCGACGAGGATGGGATCCAAAATGCTGAGAAGCAGAGGATCATCATGCTGACTCAGAGTCTGGATCGCAGTGGAGAACAAGACTCACCAGCCGGTTTAGAAGACGACCCTGCCGCCTGGAGAATGGAAAGTCCACGGGTATTGGAGCCCTTCCAGGCATCGGAGCCCCACACTTGGGAGGACTATGTTGAACGCTTCGAGTTCTTCATGGCGGCTCAAGGAATCACTGATGCCAGCAAAAGAAGGGCCACGTTCCTGAGTTGCTGTGGGCGTGAGACCTTCAAGTTGGCCAAGGCACTGCTCGCCCCAGCAAAGCTGAGTGAGACATCACTCACAGACATTTTCGCTCGGCTGACAAGCCACTTGGCACCTACCAAAACCAAGATGGCCTGGCGGTTGGAGTTTCAGAAAAGGCAGCAGCAAGCCGGAGAATCTGTGGCTGCATTCCTGGCAGGACTCCGGGAGCTTGCTCAGCACTGTGGCTTCCCAAATCTTGAAGACACTCTCTTGGCTCAATTTGTTGGGGGGCTCAGCAGCAAAAAAGCCCGAAGGTGAATTGTGGCAAAGGAAGATATCACCCTTGCCTCCGCCTTGAAAGAGGCCACCACCACGGAGAATTATGAGCAAGAAGAGCTCAATGCCAGTGGCAAGGCCACGAAGCTGCAGGTAGAGGCTGCCTATGCTATGGATGAACCAGAGGCTAGTCCAAGCCAGAGCCCAGTCCGTGGTGTCGAGTTGGTGCGTCAGGCTGATGCACGGCCCAAAGATTGCCGAGGCGCTTGCCCAGGCTGTGGCGGTAACCATGAGTGGAAAAGCTGCCGTTTTCGTGATGCTACGTGCAGGGCATGCGGAAAGTGAGGACACATTGCCAGGACCTGTAGGTCGGTGGCAGCTGGAACAAAGGGGTTAAAAAGTTTCATGACTATTTATACGGTCGCCACTTCTTCCTTGAAACTGACCACAAGCCCCTGTTAGGATTGTTCAACCCGAACAAACAGACACCGCAGATTCTCTCCCCCAGAATGTTGTGATGGTCTATATTCCTGAATGGGTTCCAGTACACCCTGACCCATGTTCCAGGGAAAAGGTGGTGCCACGCTGATGCACTAAGTCGCTTGCCCCTTCCTGGTGTGAGCGATGCGGATCCTGCCCCAGCGGAACGAGTGATGATGCTGGAAACACTTCCGGGGGCCCCTGTAACTGCCACTGAAATAGCTGAGAGAACGAGGAAAGATACCGCTCTCTCCCGTGTACTCACTTGGGTGGGGAGGGGATGGCCAGGTGGCCTGCATGAAGAAAAATTTAGACCATACGCAACAAGGCAACATGAGCTATCCCTGCATAAGGGCTGTCTCCTGTGGGGAGACAGGGTGATCATCCCAGCACCACTGAGAAACAGGGTTCTGGATACACTGCACACGGGGCATCCGGGAATGGTCAGGATGAAGTCGCTGGCCCGGTGCTATGTATGGTGGCCTGGGATGGACCAAGATGTTGAACAATGGGTACGGACATGCAAGGCATGTCAGGAAGTGCGCCCAGAAGTGGCCAGAGCACCAGTCCACTGGTGGGAGCAGTCCCGGACTCCCTGGAGCCGGCTGCACTTGGATTTTGCTGGGCCATTCCAAGTAAAGGTTTTTTTTTTGGTTATTGTTGATGTGTATTCTAAATGGTTAGAGGTGGCTATGGTTCCCAGCATGTCGTCAGCTGCAGTCATCAAAGTGTTGAGACAGCTGTTCGCAACCCACAGGTTGCCCGAGACCATTGTGTCAGACAATGGAGCAGCCTTTGTATCCCAAGAATTCAGGGCATTCCTGGCTGATAATTTCATAAGAGGGTCACATCAGCTCCCTTTCATCCCTCATCCAATGGGCAGGTGGAGCGTATGGTGCAGACAGCCAAAGGATCTATTGCACGCTTGATGGAGGGTGACTGGTCAATATGCATTGCCCGAATGTTGTTCTTGCAGCATGCGACACCGTGTACTACTACGGGCAAGTCGCCAGCAGAGCTGCTCCTAGGTAGAAGACTGGTAACGGTGCTGGACTATGTCCACCCAGACAAAATGCCAAACCGCAATGCTAGAGCACCTCCACAGGCAGAGAGTGAATCTACAAGGTATTTTGCTCCTGAAGATTTGGTCTGGGTGAGAAATTATGCCAGAGGTCCCCTGTGGGTGCCAGGGGTGATCACCAGAGCATCTGGGCCAGTCTCTTATTACATGAATGGCAGGGTCTGGCGTAGGCACATGGACCAACTGAGGCGCAGAGCGCCCAGTAGAGTTGGTACAGGTGTGGGAGAATTGCAGCCCGAGAGTGACACTACCCCCATGAATGAGTCACAGCTGCAAGATCAGAGTGGAGATGCCCCAGGAATGCAGGTACCAGTGGCTTCAGCAAATGAATCTGCTCCTGCAAGTCCTCATGGTGCCGAGGAACAGATCAGGGACACTGAGTTGTCTGAAACCCCCTCCATGTCAGACGAAGCTATTACAGTAGACTCTCCACCACAGACACTGCCTGCTCAAGCCCCTGCAACACCCGTAGTTAGGAGATCAATTAGAAGTTGCAGGGCCCCACAATATCTAAAGGATTACGTGTGCTGTGCCCACCAGGGGGGAAGGGGTGTTGTGTATTGATCTGTATTCCTATTATCTGTACTTGCTTATGTTGAAGTAACTGCCTTCCTGTTCCAAAGGGAACAGGCCTATTGGTTTATTCAAGTTGCTGCATTTGGATCCTCAATCCTATTGGTTTCTGCCAAAAGGCAGCGTTGTGATTGGTTGCAATTGTTCCCTCCAAAATGTATCTTTTCCTAGCCAGTCCCTGCTCCTGTAAATGTAGCTCCCTCTCCCCAGTCCCCAGTCTTGTTCTCTCCCTGAATAAAGAGCTGTTAAACTAGAAGCTGTCTCCAGCCTGCTATGTCAAAGAGCTGAAATCACTTGCTGAAATCACTAAACCCCACGTCACAACACACCTAACGAGTCTATTCAGGCCATTGTCCATCTTATGAGCCTATTTCAGACCAGGGTGACATGAGGTCAAAGTGAACTATAAAATGGAGGACTTACAACTAGCTTTCCTCAGACTGACAAAGCTGTTTGGATGAGCAGCGGCACGTGTCACCCTCTCAAGAAAAAAAAAGTCCAGTTGCCATGACTCAACCTCCAGATATTGTGGGAATTGTAATAAAAAAATAAAAAATACCCCCACACACACCGCCATCTCCCATAATTGCTTCAGTCTATAGTGCCTGTAGAGGTTCCTTCTCCATTTCACATCCCCCATTTTTAGGTTTGTGACTAAATGCTTTCTATGCTTTTTGTTCTGGGTGATTTTCTGGCTTATGCCATGCAGGGCCTCCTCACTGAGACTCCCCCTGCCCTCATATGAGCTTCCAGTTTGGTTCTGGTTTTTCATCTTTATCACTTTTTCTATGCAGGAAATTGACAAATTTCTCCGCTGCTTAGAGCACTTTCCAGGGGAATCCTAAGCAGGAAAGCTGACATATGCTGTACAGGAATTGCAGTAACCCTATGCAGTTTGGTCTGACCTTGAAAAGCCCTCCCTCCCCACCCTCTCATTAGCAGTTCTATTTGAGTCTATGAGACTTCTTTTACTGAGTCAGTGGTATCTCTTTAATTCTGTTGTTCCCCCCTTTTATCTTTATCCAAGGTTTACAAATTGTACTCAAATCCATCATGAAGGCCATGGTGCCTCTCCTCCAGATAGGCCTCCTCCTGTTTTTTGCTATCCTGATGTTTGCAATCATTGGCCTGGAGTTTTATAGTGGAAAGCTGCACCGGGCTTGCTATGTGAACAATTCAGGTAAGAGGCAAAGATTATCTCCTTGCTTGTATTGACTTTATTCCTGGATTACTACTGCTCAAGTATGGATAGCTTCAGCCTGTCTTTATATTTATACATAGCTCAGAAAAGTTACTTTCAGACTGCACCTCCCAGAATCCACTACATAGTGTGTTCTGCTGAGTCCCAAAATATCATCCTGTCTCTAATGAGGTACTGACAGGTTCAGTAGGTTTTTATATTTAATCTTCTTGGCATTGAATTTCCAAGCAAAGCCTCAGTGTGTGGGAAGCTTTCTGTGTGTTATTGGATGGAAAATTGAGAATTAATTCATGTTACAAGATAGACATCCAGAGGTGTTTCTAGGAAGATTGCAACTCCTATTCACCTCAAGAGCTAAAAACAAGAGTTACGAAAAGTCACTTGCTCTCAGAATCCTTCAATTCTCAGAATCTTCCAGGGGTTTCTAACAATTTCAGACCCTCCTCCCCAAATTTAATTTGTCAAGCTCTGTTTTGGTTACCTAAGCTACTATCCACAGTCTGAAATGATACAGGCCCAGCACCTTTATGAAGACAAGGCCTAAATCACTGGAACCGCTAGACACAGTATGGAGAAGGATGATTTAAAAAAAAAACTACAGTGGTACCTTGTATAACGTAATTAATTCGTTCCAAATCAAATTACGTTATACAAGTTTTCCGTTGTACAAATTGTCATTTCCCATAGGAATGCATTGAAACTGGATTTAATCTGTTTCAATGCATTCCTATGGTTTTTTGGGGCAATGGGGGGCGGGCGGGCGGCTCACCCCTCCTCCGTGGCGGAGGGGGTCGTGGCGGTGGGGGTCACGGTGGGGGTCGCGATGGGGGCCGCCTGGGTGCTGAGGGTGAGGCTGTCCCCGCTGAGCTCGGCCAGCGTGCGCACCCAGCGCTCCCGCAGCAGCACCTCCACCAGGCCCGCAGTTTGGATGATTCACGGTCTGAGACACCCGGTGAGTGGTGGTGGCAGCGGCGGCGGCGGCGATTTGGCTTGTGGCTTGGGTGGGAGCCCCCCTCCTTCTCCCCCTTCTCTACCCCCCCAAACACCGACCGGAAAGTCTTTTTACAAAATGGGAGGGGTGGAACCGTGCCGGGCGGCCAGGGCTGCGGAGGAAGAGGCAGAGAAAACAGGGAAGGGGGAAGGAGGGGGGGCAATTTTTTCCGTTGTACAGATTTTTCGTTATACAAGCCCTCCGTTGTACGAGGTATGACTGTACTGATGTTCCCAGCTTCCCATTTCGAAGCTGTGTTCATAACTTCTTCGTCTTCCCCCAAACCTGCATCTGAACAAAACCTTGAAAAGGAAAAATAATGCTTGTGAAGCAGAATGACATTTTATCAAATTAAATTCGTTGTTGCCCTTACATTTCACTGACTTCGCCTTCAAACACACACACACCCCACACAAACACACCCTTGTGAGGTTTATGAAATCTAGCCAGCTTTCCTAGTGACAAAATGATTGCAGTCACAGATTTTATTTTGGCATGTTTTGCTGGAACTCGTTTGGGGTTTCCCCCATCTTGCTCTCTGGCAACGAGCTGTGTGGATGTTTGCATGGCAGCACTGATACTTCAGGTATCAACATTATTATTATTATTATTTCAGGATGACAGTTTTAAAGAGGGGAAGGATCCCAAGTCCTTGCAATACCATTACATCAGCACCACAGAATGAAAACCAAATAATGCTGAAAATCAAATCCATGCCAGATGGTACCTGTGGCTGTCAGATTCTGGGTTGCTGTCGCGAGGGTGGCAGTGAGAACCAATATTTTAAAAGCACACACTAATTCAGGAACATAAATCATAGTCCTGAATCATCACAGGGTGCATTTTGCTGCATTTAAAAGAAAACATTCACATCAAGCTTGTACTTAAATCTAAAGAGACAGAATGAGGGTGGATTTAAAAAGGACAGTTGTTCACCTAGTTCTTACTAACTACCCCTGAGTTGGAGGCAAGGTATAAATGAACTGCTGTTTAGAGCACTGTCTAGATGCCCTAGATGCCTAGATGCCCTAAGCACATCCAGTCTCATCTGATTTCAGAAGCTAAGCAGGGTCAGCCCTGGTTAGTACTTGGATGGGAGACCACCAGGGAATGCCAGGTGCTGTAGGCGCTTGGAGTAGGAACTGGCAAATCACTCCAGTATTCCTGCCAAGAAAACTCCATGGACATGGAGACACAAAGGGTTGGTCACGACTGTAACAACACAACACAACACAACACAACACAACACACACACACACACACACACACACACACACACACACACACACACA
>JAHTLZ010000129.1:1938567-1958187 GCA_023846285.1 Phrynocephalus versicolor | reverse complement strand
ACACACACACACACACACACACACACACACACACACACACACACACAAATGGACTGCAGTTGTTTAGACCAGAGTGATCATCATCAAGGGCTCTGGGGGCCATTTCACACATCCTTCAGTACACATAACATTGCACTCTGCTCTGGAGTCTGGCAAAATGTAATTTCCCAGAAGCAAATTTATTACAATACTTTTTAATATTATAAATGACCAGGAGTCTGTTTATATATCTGTGGAAGTCAGCTATGGTCCACAAAAGCTCATGCTGTGTAATGTGCTGCACAACCCTTGGTTGTTTTTTGATGCCACGCACTGACGTGGCTATGCCTTGGAAGTTGCATCTTCTTTTATGATACGTATAGGAAGCTTTTAGGTGGAACAAGGATTAGCCTACTCCAAAAATTTAGGGTAACCCCCCCACCCCAAACAGACTATGAACTGCCTCCAGTGTCACAAATGTGATGATGCTCTGCTTGGGATTAACTTGTTAGAGACCAGCACACTTATTTGTCGTTTTGTATTTCAGTATAAGGGTTCTCAGTGCATTCCATGATCTCAATGAGGTTGGTTATGCCAATGTGGAGTACTATCTATAGAGAGAGATGGCACTCATGTTACATATGGTGGGATTTATGCCATCCAGAGCCTTTCTCCTGTACATGAGGAAGACGTCACTGTCTGCATGCCGTATCCAGGATAGTATTAAGACATCCCCTTCAATCCACATATGAGAAACCCCATCGCAATTGAAAAATACTGCTGGGAGCAGAGCATAGATCACATAAATGGTCCATCCCAGGAAGGATGGATGAATTGCCTAGCAACCTCATTTTTAAGCTGAGTTTGCTATGGAATGCTGCGAATAGCCACAATAAAGCAGCTTGATCTTCGCAGTCTATTTTTTCTTGGAACATCCGGGGTAGGACATTGTTTTCAAATGTTTATCTCCAATGAACTTTTCCACCATCAACCTTTCTGTCCATGGATCAGTGTAGATATAAGTTCTTTCTGAACCTCTGATTCTGATATTTTAGACTGAAAAAAGGCAGAGCCACTGGAGCTACGAGAAAGTCATGGTTTGATTGTGTAATTTCCTAGTTTCATGGATCTTAACATCGGGCTTATAATGCTTAGTGTTAATCTCTGACCAATTGATCGCCATTTGAACAATCATACTGTCCTCAAGGAGGCACGCAGACAATTTACAGCTTTAACATTTTTGGTTGGGACTTCCATCTCAGTATGGTCCATATTCATACTGACTGGGGTATGGGGTAGGCTTGGAGTTGTAGACAAATTAAGTAACTTTTATAAGATTTGAAAATGCATGGTGTGGGAAATTTCTACTTCACTGTGTCTTGCTTCGTGGATATGTTTTTTTTAAAAAAAACTTTAGTACAATTTGGTATAATCTGTGTTTGATTACAGGTAAATTAGAAGAAATGGATCCACCTCATCCTTGTGGGGTTCAGGGATGCCCTGCAGGTTACGAATGCAGAGACTGGATTGGTCCCAATGATGGGATCACTCAGTTTGACAACATCCTATTTGCAGTGTTGACTGTCTTCCAGTGTATTACCATGGAAGGATGGACTACAGTGCTGTACAATGTGAGTAACATGTGAGAGGAAGTACTGTCAAGCTCTGGTGGGTCATAGACATGACTTGGAGAGAACAACAGGACCTTGGCTATATACGAAGTTATAGGAATTTAGTCCTTCAGCTTCACTTGCATGCCAGTGTCTTCTGTTAGAGATCATTGCAATGTTTTCATTTTATTTCTTCTAACCACATTTTGTGTCACATAGATCTTGCCCAATTCACCAGACCCATGATATGTTGAATGTCAGCTTCCTTCTGTTCCATGCATCATTGTATGTATTCCTTTCAGTGTCCCTGATATTGTAATACTGTTTGCAAGTACAGAGTGCTAACATAGTCAGATGAACTCGTCTGGTTGCCTGTGTTGAGTAAGAATTGCCTCAGAAATAGCTAGGTGGGCATTTTTTAATTCTCCTTCAGACTACCAATTTGTCAGACTATCTGTTTGCACTTTGGGGGTGTCAGCAAAACCCAACAAAATAACCCCCCCCCCACACACACACACATATAACATGAGGTATTGTGGGCTGAAAACAGGTTGAAGACCATTGTGTGTTCATTTCAGGAGGATGTTTTGGAAGACGGTGTCCTTGCTTATCTTATATACTCACCTCACTTTCACAACCGTAGATGGATTCTTCTGATCTTACAATTTCAGGCACCTGTAAAATCTGTTGCATCAAAGGAAATATATGGGGTATAAATGACATATACCTTTTACCACAAACTGCTGTTGTTCTGTTTTGCTAGTTGAAGCCCTTGGGATATGCAAAGTCTGTGAAAGAGAGATGAAAATAGGATGGTGGTAAATATAATGAGAAAAAGCAGTACCAGAATATAAGCCTCATATAACTCTGAGAGTGACACCTTGATCCGGCAATATCCTGAGTTGAACTTCTTTAAGTGAGTTGCAGTTCCCTAGGGGACATACTGTACGTGTGAGCTTGAAGCTAAGTATTTCTTCAGCACTTTTCTTTCAAGAAGTACTGGGTGCATGTGGAGTCTGGGGTGGTTCTTTGGAAGAGGGTGGTTGCTGCTGTTCTCTGGGACGGTGTCTGCTAGAGCTTCTTTCTCTCTTCTTTGCTACTTTCCAGATTTTTGCTGCTGGATTATTAAACCAGTACTGTATGTTTCCTCTTAAATTATATTTCCATCTGTGCTGGTCCCAGGATCATTGTTAGCATCCAGATAATATAATATGCCCTTTCCCGAATCCCTATCCTGCTTGCTAGAATGTGTAGCGACTTCCCCGCTGCTAAACCAACTACCCAGTCAACCAACACCCTACATTCTACTCAGCCTTAGTCAGCTCTTAGGTATTGCCCAAGCACTTACTGATTCTTCTTTCCAGTTTGTTTCATAAGAAATAATCATCTGAGTACCTGCATTTGGAAAGGTGTTTTTTTTTCCTTTTCTACTTTTGCAATGTGGCATGATCTATAAACTCATACAGCTGCTGTCTGTCATAACATTGCCCAGGCAGGAGCTAGCAAGGCAAGCAAGTTACAGTGCCAATAGACAGGGAGGCTGTCTCACATTGATTTGGGTTGGTTCAAAGATAAATTGGCTGTTGAGTTGCTTTTGTTCACATGGAATACTTAAATAACCATCCAGGGACATAGGGGTGGGGAGAGAAGAGTCCACAGTGCACCTGAGTTGCTACAATTTGCACCAGTTCACAGGTCACTCACTTCCTTTGCCACTAACACTGCCCTTTCCACACCACTCCTTATTTATTTTTGCAAGTGACATCATTCTGAATTTACACAAGAACTTGAGAAACTGCACTGTTTATCTCACATAGTGTTAAATTGGAAAAGCATAATTTAAAACACATTCTTAGGAAAGACTATGTGACTTCCTAAAGGACATTTTTAAAAAAAAAAGAAAAGTCATCCCACCAACAGTGTCACTTTAGGATACACGTATCACTCACTACCCCTTTGGATCAATATAGATGATCACACATTCCTGAAACAAAAAAGTAGCAGTGTTCGTGGAATTGCTACTAAAAAAAAAACTGCACAACCCACCCAGCTCCTGTCAACTGAAGAAAAAGCAACATGTGCCCACAATATACAGCAGTTAGTGATATGTCATGGAGTCAACAGAAAATGCATTAAATTTAACTGTGCCACCTCCAGCACAACCCATGGAATAAATTGCAATGTAGTCTCACTCTTAGTTGCATTAGGTTTCTGACAATGGAAGTCTGCTGGGGGCAGGCACAGCTGGTAATTATCTCAAGTAAGGCTTCTCAGCATTTCCTGTCAAATTCTTCCTGTCCTTTCCTGACTTCTCCTCCTTCCTCTCCACCCTATGATGAACTGCAGTGGTATCTGCACTGGATAGATATGCTCTGTTGTAAACTTGTGGAATGTGATCATGTACTGTTTGTAACTCCTGTCGGGAATCTGACCATGTTACTTTGCTTAAACATTTGACAGACACCCAGAAGTGGCAAAGAACATCATTCTCAGAGACAGTGCAGAACTGCTGGGGTGGTGGTCCCTTTATTGGAAGGGAGTGCCTCAACCATGCAGTTGGATTGGTGCTTTCCTCCTTATCTGAGAAACAAAGCCCCTGTTTCTTGGCTCCTGCTACTTGTGCTATTGTAAATAGATACAAATACTATCCCTCGGCATCTCAGCAATATTATTGTAAATAATAATTATTACTGTTTTGTCTGTGCATGAGACATGGAGAACTTGCATTCTCATCTCAAGAGACTAAACTTCTTTTCTGATTTGCTGAACTCCCTCTAACACTAGAACTGATATGAATGTTGAAAATGAGATTTATTAACTGTTTGTGTTGCCTTTTAAATTTCTAATTGAGTTGTTTTCTTTAAATGCTTAGTTGTCCTGAGGGTTTTTAAGGCTATAATATATTTAAAAAGATAAACGAATGAATGAATTCATTAATATGTTTGTTTTCTTAATCAATCAATCAATCAATCAATCAATCAATCAATCAATCAATCAATCTATCTATCTATCTATCTATCTATCTATCTATCTATCTATCTATCTATCTATCTATCTATCTATCTATCTATCCATCCATCCATCCATCTACATACAGTATATACATACATACACATATACATACATACATACATTATAAACAACTTCAGGGAAACTAACAACTGAAAGAGTTAGCAACATCCAATTGATGCAGTCAGATCGCTTAGACATCAAAAGAGTGTTATAAGCAACAGCTATAAACTACAGTAGCATAAATGTTTGAACAAGGAAAAGCATTCCAAATTAAATTTGATCATTTCCCAACACATGTTAGGACACTCTGAAACCAATTGATATCTAAAACCCAAAACTAAGTGGGCCTGCTGACTTTCTTTAGAAGAGGAGTTCCATAGCTAGGATGTCATCACCAATTATGGGTTATGCTTTCTAATGACCTGTTATAGCATCAGACTATATACAGTACTAGGTATTTAGGACATTGAACACTAAAAGGGTTTTCATAGTTGTCCTACTTGTTCAGGAGAGCTTATTGCTAGTTCCTATCTAGCTGTGCAATCCAGTACAATATATCATTAGAGTGTGTCATTTAGAGGGTCAGTTTTTTAGTATACATTTTTGAATATTTGTTTTGCTCTCTGGAATTCAAATATGTTATAATTTTTGTTTAAAAATCAGCAGTTGAACAAAAGGCAAATTCATTGCTCTTGGAAAACAGCATACAGTGATAAAAATATGTATTTTCTGTTGTATGAAACATACAGATCACATAAAACAAAACCTATCTTTCTAAGTGAAGAACAACTAAATTTAAAATTAAGCAATAAGTCTCATTATGTCTTGTTTTGATTCATTCTTGAACATCAGCTACTGACTTGGTTCTTGACCTCTTATACAGAGGATATAAAAAGTTTACATACCCCTGTCAAAATGTGTGTCTGTGGTGTAAATAAATAAGACAAAGATAAATTTGAGAAAGTATGCTGCTGCCACCCCCATGCTTCACTGTGGGCATGGTGTTCTTTTGGTGATGTACATTGCTGTTTTTGCAACAAACATATATTTAGGAATTATGGTTGAAAAGTTCGACCTTGGTTTCATCAGACCATAACACTTTTTGCCACATGCTTTTGGGAGACTAAAGATGTGTTTTTGCAAAATTTACCCAGGCTTGGTTGTTTTTCTTCATAAGAAAAGTCTTCCATCTTGCCATTCTACCTCATAGCCCAGACATATGTTGAACACAGGAGATTCTTGTCACATGTGTCACACAGCCAGTACTTGCCAGATATTCCTGCAGCTCCTTTAATATTGCTGTAGGCCTCTTGGCAGCCTCCCTGAACAATTTTCTTCTAGTCTTTTCATCAGTTTTGCAGGGATGTCCAGTTCTTGGTAGTGTCACTGTTGTGCTATATTTTCTCCACTTGATGATGACTATCTTCACTCTGTTCCATGGTGTATCTAATGCCTTGGAAATTCTTCTGTACCCTTCTCCTGACTGATGCCTTTTAACAATGAGATCCCTCTGATGCTTTGGAAGCTCTCTGCAGACTATGGCTTTTGCTGTAGGATGTGACTAAGAAAATACCAGGAAAGACCTACTAGCACGGCTGATCTTTATCTGGGATTCCTCAGAGGCACTTTAAATGATGGCAGGTGTGTACTGACTTCTACTTAACATGAATGTGAATGTGATTTTTTTACTGCAGACCACAGCTACATCCCCAGTTATAAGAGAGTGTGCAGACATACGCCACCATATTATTTCAGTTTTTTATTTTTCCTCCTCCACCTAAAAGATTTCAGTTTGTGCTTCAACTGAGTTGTACAGTTCATAGGTCTCATTAAAGGTGGAAAAGGTTCTGAAATGATTTATCATTGTATAATTTATTTACATCACAGACACTTTACATTTTAACAGTGGTGTGTAAACTTTTTATATCCACTGAACTGTATATCCCTTACGTTTTTCGGCTGTATATACTTTGCCTGCTGCCTGTGTGACATGTTTTACAAGTCTTTCTGTAGACTGTCCATGACCTGGCTGCTTTGGAACTTGCATATGTTCATTAATGAACCTCTTGCCTTCCAGTATCACTAGATTGTACGTCAAAAGAGGTTCATATACATTTTGAGACCAGTCTATGAGTTCTAACAGCACAAGAATTAAGAATTTCTGGAATGTACAGAAAGATCTCCCAGGGAATCATTTCCACTCCTTAAGTCAATAATCTTCTGCATCCCAGCTTTTCTCTCCTCACAGTCTCTGGAACACAAGAGTGTTTGAATGATCTTTTTCCTTAATGCATACTATGCTGAATGCTGGATGGTTTGCAAAACACAATCCACTACAGATTTCTTTTAGAGTCTGACGAGCTGGAGCTGGAACAACATATGGCATGGGCCTTCAACCCAAGAGTGTTTTACTTTGATCTGGAGCCAACAGGGAAAGTATACATCAACAATTTACTCTCGATCTTAAGTTCTGGAAGGTTTTGCCCTTAAAACAATATTTAGATACCCTTATATGGCAAATCCTGATTGTTAAGCACCTTGATTGACTCACTGGACCAATTTCAAGATGGGCAAGATCTATGGGAAGTACTCCTGTCCTTATGCCCTGTGTAGTCCAGTAGCCATAGGTTTGATCTGTTGACAAATTATTTATTACACTGTGCCTAAGAGAAAAGAGAGCCCTTTCACTTGAGACTTTAGAGAATGAAAGATGAATTTCTAGTTCTGTGACACTATCTACCATCTTTCCAATTGGACCTGTCCATTTGATGTTCGATAAGATCTTCCCATCTAGTGTCATGATCAAAGGTTGCAGGGACAGCTCATTCGTTTGAAGAGCATAGACTAACCAAATCAGCTTGCTTCAAAGTTTATCCTCCACCAATCCAACCAATGTTTAGATTTATGGGATCACCCCAGTAGCCTGCAGATTATCAGCAGGTTTGTTTGTGTTTGAATCTTTATCTGGAGTAAAGTGGTATAGATACCGTCCCCTTGGCTCTCTCTATACAGAATAATGTTCTTCTTTGATAGTGCTGGGGAAGCACTGATCAGAATTAGAAATGAGCACCTTATAAAAAAATGACATGCTGTATCATCGTTTCATAAGTTTATGAAATCTTACGAAACGAAATGAAACAGCAAACAGCCTGTTGTCAAGAAATGAAACGAAACACCATTTTTTGTTTTGGAAATGAAGTGATTCTCGTCCTAGCTTCTTGATTTACCCATCTTGAGAACAGGAGGTTTATTATTAAACTGATTGATTTGTTTTCCTTCCTTCCCATGCCTCAGCTGAGATAGCTTATTTCTGATCTTGATCTGCCTGAAGCTAGCTCTTTGCTGGCTGTGTCTGCAAGTTGATTTAAACTGATTGTTTGATTTAAACTGATTGTTTTCCTTTCCGCTTGAATAAGTAGGTCTGTGGAGGTTATTTTTTTATATATATTTTCCTTCCTTCACCATGCCACCGATCAGCTGTTGAGCTTTTCTCTCTGATCTCTCCATGCAGCAACTACCAGTAGTCATTAGGTTTCTAGCTTGTTTATAGAGGGTTCTTTGCTTGAAAGCAAATTGATTGGAAGGTTTGAGGGTCTCTGATTTAGTTCAGTGGGCTCCTTGTTAAATAAAAAAGAAAAGCTCCCCATTATATATAGCCTTACGGGGCCTTTCATTTCATTTCATTTCATTACATTACATGATGAAAATTCTTTTTAAAAAATCCATTAGTAATGAAACGAAATGAAATGAAGACTGAAATGTAACGAAACACTATATTTCCATATTGTGCCCATCTCAAACCAGAATTATCAGCTTTCAGCAGAATTTTAGTTGTGTCTTGATAGCTATCAAAGATGCAGTTAATTTCACCTTTCTCACAAAGTTCTTCAAATGCTTAAGCTAGCAATTTTATAAGTTCTTCTTGGACCCTCTTGACTTAATTGTGACCCACTACAAATGTCTTGTCTTGTTTGGTAACTAAGCCAGCATCTATATCATCTGCAGAGGTAATGTCAGCTCACTGTGACACACAGGCCAAAACCATACCTAATGCTCGGCATAACAACATTGTGCATTTCCAATGTCTTTTGCTGTTTATTTTTGTGTGAAGTAGAAGATGTACTTGGCAATTCTAATGACATTCCATAACTTTCCATCTTCAGGATCAGTCATTTCTTCTTCCTCATCAGTCAAGAAAATAACTTCATATGATGATATTGAAACATCTGGCTTACACCTCTGCTTATATTCAAAAAGTTATTCCTTGCTCATCTTCCTGCCATTTTTCTTTTTAAGTTGTCTGTTATGTTCTGGCAAATCTGGCAGACCAGTTTGATGTGGTCCAATCTTCTCTCTCTCTCTCTCTCTCTCTCTCTCTCTCTCTCTTAATGAAAGCAAGTTCATTTGCAGGGATCCTTATGATATATACATTGAATATGAGCTTCCGTTTTGCAGTCGACAGCACAACCAGCTTCACAACAAAGCACAATTTTACACTTGCAGGTAAGGATCTCAAAAAGCTTGCCAAGTTTTAAATTAAAAGCCTCTTTGGCTCCTGGCTTCCCCTGCCAAGCGATATATTTTTAGCTTGCTCCCAGCTGTCTTGAATCTTTTGTAAGATTATAGTTTTTTTACTTTATAACAGGGAATACAAAAGCACAGTTAGCAAATTCCCACTTCTCATTCACTCTGGGATAAATGTTCTTTGCAAGACAGCCTGCTGGATAATTTCTAGCATCCTTACCACTTTGTTCTCATAGCAATAATCCATAGCTCAGGAGATCTCGCTGAGTTGGTGGTTCAGAAGCAAGAAGTCTTGACTAATTCCAATGAAACAGCTCATGCGAGTGAATGCTTTTTCTTGGCTAATTTTTTATATGGGGCCATTTTATTTTTATTTTTTTCATTTACTTATTTATTGGATTTTTATACCACCCATCTGGCAGCAACGTCACTCTCATACAATATTGTATTCATACAATACAATAAACATAAAATGCATTACTATAATGAAAATTAAAATAAAATTAACATTAGAGTGGCATAGAATAGTGCATATGTATTGTTATTGGTAGGCAAATCTGTTAAAAATCTTGTTTTGATGGGTGAATACTGAGATTACATTATATTTGAGGGAATTCCTGCTTAAATAGCCAAGTTTTAATAGTTTTTTTAAAGGCAGCCAAAGAGGGGGCCAGGTAGATGTCTGGTGGGAGGTTATTCCACAGGTGAGGGGCAATGGCAGAAAAGGCCCTATTTCTAGGTTTTTTTCTCCTTTTGGGCCTCTCGTGGTGTTAATTGCCTCAAATGCCTAGCCTGGGAAGATCAGGTATTTTGTGCAGTTTTCAGTGGGAGAAGTCCAGCTAGTCCAGCGTCAAGACTACCAATGCATGTGTCAGCATGGTGATAGCCTCCGTGTCCAGATAGGGGTGCAGCTGAGCAATCTGCCGCATATGGTAATAGGCAGAACGGATCACCAACGCTACCTGAGTTTCCATAGATACCACCGGATCCAAGAGGATGCCCAAGCTGTGCACCTCATTCTGAGCAGGCAGAGTCATGCCCCCAAATGAGAGGGAATTTCCCAACCCACTGACAGTAAGAGCCCCCACCCACAAGACTTCCATCTTGTCCAGGTTCGACCTCAGTTTGCCTTCATCCATCCCAGAATGGCATCCAGGCAGCAGACAGAACAGCATCCACTGCAGAAGATGGAAAGGAGAGATAGAACTGGTTGTCATCAGCATACTGATGACACGAAGCTCCAAAACTCCTGAACCCTCTCAGTGGCCTTATATACATATTAAATAACATTGGTGAGATGATCGACCCCTGTGGAACCCCACACTTGAGGGTCCATCGGGTGGATGGCATTTCACCAATCTCCACTTTCTGGGGATGGTCCTCCAAGAAAGAAGTGAACCATGCCAAGGCGGGAGCCCCAACTCCCAACTCAAAGAGCCTCCCCTGGAGGATACCGTGGTCAACAGTATCAAAGGCTGCTGAGACATCGAGGAGGACCAACAAGGACATCTTGCCCCCATCAGCCTCCCTCAGTAGGTCTTCCTGCAGGGCAACCCATGCTGTTTCCGTGCCGTGCTGCGGCCTGAACCCAGGCTGGAATGGATCAAGGGCATCGGTTTCATCCAACAGAGCCTGAAGCTGATCTGCCACCACCCTCTCCAAGACCTTACTCATGAAAGAAATGTTGGTGACTGATCAATAGTTGTTAATATCGTCAGCTGCCACAACCACCTTCTTATGGATAGGCCTAATGAGTGTCTCCTTGAGGGCCAGGGGTACCCAGCCCTCAAAGATAGACTGATTAATTATTGCTGTGGCCCAATCCGTACTCACTGGCCTGGCCGCTTTTATTAGCCAGGTCAGGCAAGGATCAAGGGAGGAGGTGGTGGCATGACAGCGGTCAAGCGCCCTGTCCACCTCAGAAGACATAACTGGTTGAAAGTGTGTTAACATCAGGCAAGATGATGCAGAGGACATCTCAAATGGTACCACTGCCGAAGAGTGGTGGTCTAGGTCCTAGCAGATGGCCTCCACTTTAGATTTTTAAAAGGCCACAAATTGGTTGCATTGGTTACTAGTTGGAGACTTATCACTGTGACTATCATCAGATAGATCGCGCACAATATGGAAAAGTTTGGCCTGATGTTTACTAGCTTCGCTGATCCGGATAGCATAGCGTGATATTCGAGCAGCCTTAACTTTAGCTTGGTAGATGTTAGATGCAATCTTTACGGCTTTTAAGTTATTCTCAATCAGGACCTTCCTCCAAATGCTCTCTAGCCTCCTTCTTACCTGCTTCATCACCCAGAGATGTTGACTACACCATAGAGCAGGGTGAACTCTGCAGGGGAGGGGATGTATAGGACCTATCATGTCAGCTGTAGAGATGGGCACGAAACAAACTTTTACTTCGTTTCATTATTCATTGTTCATTTCGTTACGTAACAAAATGAATAATGAACCCCAGAGTGATTTTTAGAATGAAACAAAATGAACCTGGATGTCTTCGGTCTTCCTGGATGCAGGGAAAAGCCGACCGGCCCGCGCTACAGCTGTAGTGCGGGCCACATAGTCAGAAGTAAAAAAAAATTAAAAATTAAAAATAAAAGAAGCACTGACTGGGTCCCAGGGGCCGCACTGATAGTGCTTGGGAAAAAAATTTAAAAAGGAGCGCTGACTGGGCCCCAGGGGTGGCCTGGTTGGCACCCTAAAATCACAAAAAAATATATATAAAATAACCAGCGCCGACCAGGCCCCAGGGGCCATGCAGTAAGTGCTTGAAAAATCAAAAAAGAAAAAAAAGCCGGCCCATGCTACAGCTGTAGTGCAGCCCGAACCCGGAAGTAAAAGAAAATAAAATAAAGGAGCACTAACTCGCCCCCGGGGGGGCCGGGTCAATTCAAAAAAAAAAAAAAAAAAAAAAAATTAAAGAAGTGCCCCCCCTGGCCCCAGGGGCTGTGCAGTGGGTGCTTGAAAACAAACAAAGAAACAACAAAAAGAGGCACTGCCCCCATGCCAGTGCCTCAAAAGCTCCTGCCGCAGGGGCCAGGATCCACTGCCGCCACCACCACCACCGAGCTGCCGTACAAACCCGAACCTGTACCAAACAAAGGGTGGGCCCGAACCATGGGTTTTCTGGTTCGTGCCCACCTCTAGTCAGCTGCCTTGGCGGTAGCAGCTTGCCAGCTATCCACCAGAGCATGGACAGTATCACCAACCAAATCAGCTTGTATCCCCCCCCCCCATGGTTTTCTGGAAACCATCTGGATCCAGTAGTCTCTGGGGACGGACCATCTTAATGTGTCCTTGCTCCCCATGGAGGGGGGAGTGCCACTGCAAGGTTGCATTTTATTAGGTGGTGGTCTGACCATGACAAGGAGACCATCCGAAGATCGATCACCACCTGTCCACTCTCTCTCTCTGCCCTGAAGAAAACACCAGGTCTGGGGTGTGGCCAGCCACGTGAGTGGGACAAGTCCAAGGAAGTCATGGTTTCCAAGAACTCTAGAGCTGGGCTGTTACCCCTGCCTCGGCATGTATGTTGAAGTCACCCAGGACACACAGTCTGGGAGACCTCAACATAGCCACTGAGACAAAGGCCGCCAGCTCTGGAAGGGAAAGCACTGGCTCACAGGGAGCACGAACAGCCAGCACGATTCCAACACCATGCCTGGTTCCAATCTTCACATGGAGGGCCTCCAGACCTGGGATTGCCTTTTAATACTCACATCTAAGCTATGAATACAATCAAACTAATTAGGTTTTGTGAAGCATTACAGAAGTAGCACCTGATGGAAAAGTGATATCAGTTCTGTAATAAAAATATTAAAAGGAGTCACAAATGTTTCTCCTGATTCTGATGACTGCAAGAACATCCCTTTAACAGTATCCTTCAGTGACTTGTCCACCTGCCAGCAATGGTAAGCCTCAAAATTCTGTACAGATTAGCTACACATAAGAAAGTTTATTTCTCCTCCCATATTCGGTGTGAACATTTTGCACTGAGAGCTCTCAGCTCAGTGCTAGTGCAAGGCCATTAAGAATCAAGGCAAAATTAAGAGAAAGGTTTATTTATTTATTATTTATTTAACATATATTTACACCACCTTTCCAATAAAAAGGATGCAATCTAGCTTACAATATTAAATACACGCAGCATTGAAAACTAAACATAATCAGTTATCATACATTTTAAAAGAATTAAGTAAATGTTTATTATAAACTAGTGGATAAAAGTAGTACTAAAACACTTTATATACAACAGAAAAGCAAAACACCCAATAAAGACCTGCCCACTGCATCTTAAACAGCACAGGCACTAAAAGAAAGTCTGCCTGAAGAGAAAAGCTAAGCTTAGCTTATCACAGCTAAGGATTCCCAAACTTGGATAGTCTGTTTCTTATCCCTCCATTCCCTTTATGAAACTTTTGCTCTTCTCTCTGCCTTCACTCTTCTGCCCCAGCAGTTATATGCCAGCTTCCATGTATCTCATGATCTAGATACACTGTCTTCTGCTCTGATAGTCTCTCTCAGAAATTTGATTCATGTCATGCAAGGTTGAGTACAAGCTGATAAGAGTGAAAAGTTCCTTAGAAGCACTGGACTGTCTTTATTTTGTGAACTGCTCTGTATGGGTATGTCATTTTGGAGTGAAATGAAGCAGACATGTAAGATGGGGGGGGGGAGCAAATAAATAATAACCTATTGAGATGATACCTATGAAAAGTGGAGCAGAAATTATGTTCAAGTGTCCAAGCAGAATCATAGAATCATAGAGTTGGAAGAGACCTCAAGGGCCAACCAGTCCAACCCCCTGCCATGCAGGAACCCCCATCACAGTATTTCCAACAGATGGCCCTCCAGCCTCTACTTAAAAACCTCCAAAGACTTCACCACCCTCCATGGCAGCTTTTAACCGTCAGGAAGTTCTTCCTAATGTTTAAATTGAATCTCTTTTGCTGTAGTTGGAAACCATTGCCCTGAGTCCTAGTCTCTGACGCCATGGAAAACAAACCTGTCCCCACTTCAATATGACATCCTTTCTTCTATGTACAGTATTACCTCATAAGACGAATGTCCCTTAAGACGAAAAACTGGTCAAGATGAATGTAATTTCCGGGGATAGGAAAAATCATAAGACGATTTCCCTTCCCGTTTACATGCATCTTATGAGGTAATGTGAAGTGCGCTTTCCTTCCAAGCTGCACAGGGTGGGTGGAGATCAATGGGATCCTGCTTTGCCCACCAATTTGGTGGGGAAAGCAGGATCCCATTGATCTTTGCCCTCCCTGGGAGGCTCGGAAGGGAAGCCACGGTGGTACTCTGCTCGCTGTGGCAGGGGCGCAATTTTCAAAGGGCTTTTGCCCATGGCAGCTCAATTCCAGCCCTTTGAAAATCACCTGCCCACCTGCCACAGCCGCCTACCTCAGTCCCGGAGAAAAGGAGGCGGTGGAGATTTCTATTGTGCCTTCCCTTCCCTGTAGCACACACGGATCGGATACTACAGGGAAGGAAAAGCAGAATAAAATTGCCTCCTTCTCCTCCTCCTCCTCTTCACCCGAGTCTCGTTGCAGAGACCTGGGCAAAGAGGAGGTGGCTGCCCCCTCAATCACCAGCAGCCCAAGGCTGCTCTCCGGAACCCCCTGGAGAGAGGATTCTGACAGGTCTGACCTGTCAAAGTCAGATGTCTGGTGGGGCTGCAGAGAGCAGCCTTTGGCTGGCCTTGATTGAGGGGGGTTGGGACAGCCTTCCCATAGGAATTCATTGAAAAAGCTATTAATCCATTCTGGAGGGGACGGATTAATAGGTATTCAATGCATTCCTATGGGAAACCATGCCTCATAAGACGAATTTTTCGTAGGATGAATTGACTCCTAGAATGAATTAAATTCATCTTACAAGGCACTCCTGTACTGGAAAAGAAATTATTATTACCATATATATCAGGATGAATAAAAAAGAATGATTTTTTAAAAAAATATCAAATTGATTTAAATAATAAAAAATGCCAATTTGATTTAAATCAGGTCCACTCTCTTATCTCTCCATCAAATCAACACAAACTATGTGTATCACTTAAGCAAGTAATAGTTCTTACATTTTTATTTTTATTGTGACCAGATCTAGTTTTTAAATAGAGATGGGTATGAAATGAACAGCAAAGCAAGAAATCCCTCTATGAATCTTATTGTTTTTATGGTTCATTTCATAGCACTTCGGGGAAACATGCCTGCCCAGAGAGAAATGAAATGCGGAACTATTATGTGTTTTGGCCATTTATATGTGGGCTACAATTTGGATGTCTCAAATCCAAACTGCCAAACTTGGACTTAACTCCTGGGCTGACTTTCTTCCCATGCTCCAAGTTTGACAAAGTTTGGATTCAGGATGTCTAAGTTGTAGGCCTCCAATCCAATCCCAAATTGCATGAACTACAAAAATGGTTCGTTTTATCTGAAAGTTTCTGGTTTGTGCTCTGTGAATAGTGACAAACCACAAATTATTATGAATGCCCATAGTCTTGTTTTGTGGGCATCTTTCAGCAGGCTAGAGTGCTGAAACTGTCAGCTGCAAAGTCAGCAGCTTGGCAGTTCGAATCCCAGGTGCCACACAGCAGAGTGAGCTCCCCTTGTTAACGCCAGTGCCCTCCAACCTAGCAGTTGGAAAGCATGTAAATGCAAGTAGATAAATAGGTACCACCATAAAATTGGGAAGATAAACAGTGTTCAATGCACAGAAGTGCATTCGGCCATGCCAGACACATGGCCACGGACTCCCACAACACTGGCTCCTTGGCTTAGAAATGGAGATGAGCAAAGCCCCTAGAGTCGAACAAAACTAGCATGCAAACTAGAATCGGACACAGCTAGGTACAAAATAACACAACACTTATAGCAATTATTGACAAGCTAAAAAAATTGTAAAACCCCAGGTTTCAAAGGTTTAGATTCAGATTTTTATAAAAATTGTTTAAACCAGTTTTAGTTTTAAAATTAAAAATATTCTTTAATGGAATTCTAGAAGGAGATAAAATGACATTATCTTGGAAACACTCATTAACAATTCTTATTCCAAAATCCAATAAGGATTTGTTGGACCCTAGCTCATCTAGACCTAATGCGTTAATAAATGAAGATGCTAAAATTTTTACTGCAATATTAGTGAATAGTATGAATGGGTTTATTATGAAATATATTAAGGAAGATCAAAATGGGTTTTTAAAGGGAAGAAAATGTATAATTTAACTAGGAGAGTGTTGAATCTTATATATGGTATAGAATTGAATAAACAGAAGGCTGGTATTTTGTCATTAGATATATTTAAAGTATTGATTGTGTGGAATGGTCAACACTAAAAATTGTGATTAAGAACTGGGGGGTTGAAATGAAATTTAGAGGGGTGATAGACCAGCTATACTCTGAAAATACATCTAATAATTAATGATGGGATTACAGATTGGATTTCTCTAGGCCAAGGTACTAGATAAGGTTGCCCCCTCTCCCCAGTTCTGTTTTGTTTAATGACTGAAATGTTTGCAGATACAATAAGGAATGATTATTTAATTAGTGGATTAGGTATGGATAATAAAGTAAAATTAATTTATTTGCAGATGATTTCTTATTGACAATTAAAAATCCAATAGAGAGCATAGATAGAATTAAATATAATTTAGATAAATTTGGATTAATAACTGGATGGTGTGTAAATTGGCAAAAATCACAGATAATGTTGTTTAATCATAATAAGGAAGAACAAGAATTGACATCATTATGGGTGTAAAATAAATCAGTTAGGTATTTAGGTATAGATTTAGTAAAGGATACACAGAAATTAAAGGAATCTCATTATAATAAATTAAATAAAGAAATTAAGAATAAAATGCAAGAATATCCTAGTTTGAAACTTTCTTGGTTTGGAAAGATCTAAATAATAGTTATTGTAACAGTGGTAAAAAGGCTAGAATAAATAAAAATACTGGTATAAGGCTCAAAATAAAGAAGGTACAGGTTTGCCAAATGTAAAAAAATACTATTTAGCAAATCAGTTAAGGTTTGTTGGGGATATTGTATATAATCCAGAAAGATTAATATTGTAGAAAATCGAATAAAATATAATATCAAAAATATTGGCACTATTAGGAAATTGAAATTAAATGAGATTAATAACCCCTTTCTTAGATCTATGTTAAGTGTGTGGTATATACATAAAAATATGTTCCTTGGATTCACCATTAAGATCAGTAACTGATCTTAATGAATTTCCCTATACATCTGAAAGAATGTAAAGAATTATTTAAGGAAAAACAAGGGATTAGATTGAAAGATTGGATATGTAAGATGAGAGGGAAGGTACAAATTAAAAAAAATCTTCAATGTAGGGACATATCCTGGTTTAATTTTATACAATTAGAGAAATGAACTAATGCTTGGCTAAAGAAATATAACTGATATAGAAAGTATAAAAATGAACAATTTTATTGTTGTATGAAGATATTCAGAAGGATGACTCAGTAAAAGGTAATGCCAGTAAATTATATAAAATAATTTTGGATTTAGAAGATGAAAATAGGTAAGGGATTAGATTGAAGTTAATTTTGGAACAGGACTTTAAAAAGGAATAAAAGAGGAAAATTGGGCTAAAATATGGAGAATGAGAATACTTAGAACTATGTCATTTAAAATAAAGGAAAACATTTAAAAATATTTTAAGATGGTATTTGACGCCAGTGAAAAGAAATAAAATAAATGATAATTTCTCTAAGTTTTGCTGGAAATGTGACAATGAGATTTGTACTTTTTCATTTGTGGTGGGAATGCAAAAAGATATAAAATTTTGGAAATGTATATTTAAAGAATTAAGTGATATAAGAAAGGAATATAGAGCCCAATTTTGAAATTACTTTGTTGTCAATATTTGTTGATAATAATTATGATTTTAAAACAAAAGAATTGATTACAAATTTATTGACAGCAGCTATATTAATAAGAGCTAGAAATTGGAAATCCAAACATGAACTATATTTAGATGAATGGTATAATGAAATATGGAACATTACTTTAAATGATGAATTGACATGTATTTTAAAGATAAAAAAGAGAGTTATAAAAGATACCTTTTATGATATTTCGGGTAGATTTATTGAATATGTGCTTGTAAGAGATAAGGGTAAAGCTTCCACGCAACAATCAATTCTGTTCTGGAGGGGACGATAAGGAAAGGAAATAAGAAGAATGGTCCAACTGGTGGAGGGGTGCACTATTGTTGATGGGTGGGTTGGGTTTTTTTTTTGTATTTTTTGTGTTTTTGTATAAATGAAATTATTATAAACTTTAAAAAATTACAACGCTCCCTGGGAATGGAAAATAAAATGCAATTACACCACTGGCAGTGTCTCATGTGACTGAGGAAAAAAGCAACCATCTAACTGGGTGAAAACTAGAAAACATTTCCCCCTGTGTCACCAGGGCCTTTGATCCTCCCCCTGCAGTCACGATGGGATGCAGGGCTGACCTAAGAGAGAGAGAGAGAGAGAGAGAGAGAGAGAGCTCATTTATGGGATGCAGGACAGGCTGTGTGACAAACATAAACTCTTCTCTAACAAAAAGGAATGGCCTCTGAGCTCAAGACATGCAGCTGGTGAGCCGCTGTTGCTCCTCCCCCTCCTCCAGCATTTTCTGGATGGGAGGATTGCCTCACTCTTCCTGATGGCAGCCACGGTCTTGATAGGAAATGGCTGGCATCATCTGAACTCTCATCCCTATGTGAAGCTCAGATTGCCTCCAGCATGGTAGCGAGTGGGATTAGAAACCAACCCATTTACTTATTTCCAGATTGGATGAGTCCCCTGTTGTTCTTGAACAACAATGATACATTTTATACATATTTGAATCAATTCCTATCCTAATTTAGATCAGTATGAGTCAGCATTCTGAGATCTTATTATCCATCAATAATAAAGCATGTAACATTGATTCACAATGGAGCAAATTTGCAGCAGGGTCTAGTTTCTAGATTTGTAATCAAGCTTCTTTTCTGCAGGATAGTTCAGTGAATTGGAGCACCTGTTTGCAAAGCCAGAGATTGGGAATTTGATTCCCCACTATGCTTTTCTGGGAGAAGAGCCAAATTTAAGGTATATAGCCTTGGGCAAGCTGCACTGTCAGAAGAATAGACCGGCAAACCACTTCTAATTTTTCTAAGCCTAGAAAATCCTGAAATGAGTCACCATAGGTTAGAATCAATTTGACAGCATGCAATTATTACTATTATTATATTGCCCTTTTTATTTCTCATTGTTGCTGCTGCTTCTGGGCAAACAAAAAGGTCAGGCTTAAACATTAGGAGTGAAGTCCCAGAAATTTGTAGATGAGATGACATGTTTGCAAAATCACTGTTTTTTTTTTTTTTAATTTCAGGAGACGAATTAAGAACTATTAGCAACTGTTTTAAATGGGTAGCCAAAGATTTTGGAACAGGCCCAATTCCTGAAACTAGT
>JAHTLZ010000129.1:1904883-1938527 GCA_023846285.1 Phrynocephalus versicolor | reverse complement strand
GAAGGGAAAAAGCAATGTACTGCCTTAAATAGGAATTGTGTGAATTTATGAACTCAGAATATGAGTGTTACTCTGTTGTTTCTTCTCTGCCTGATCTTTTTATTCTCTGCATTTTGGCACAGAAAACAGAGAATTTTGTGTTGTGCTTTTCCCCTTTTCTAGCAGCAAGTCTTTGATATTGGAAGACAATTCCTCTTCCCCAGCGGGTTTTGTTGTTCTTGGGCTGGCACAGCCTTTGGCTTTTCTAGGAATGTGTTGTGGTCCTGTGGGACAGTTCTTACAAGTCTCAGAACAATTTTGTGGCTTAAGTGAATCTATGCTTGCTCAGGAAAGCTAGAATCATTGTGAAACAAAAAAGGGGCAGGAATGGGCAGACCAATTGGATTAAGAAAGAATCATCCTTGTTCCCAGGCATTCTGATATGGGCATGGAAAGTGCAAGAGGATGGTTTCTCAAGTGTAAGGAGCTAGAGCCAAGGAAACTTGCAGGAAGCTGATAATCACTCAGAATTTGTATAGATGGGCAAGCCGGCATCTGCTTGTCCTAGATTGGATTTGAAATTAACCCACCCACCTCATTTTCAAAGGTAACATTTTGATTGATTTTTCAAAGCAAGCTAAGCTAACTCCCTTACCAAACTCCTCCAATCCCCATACTTAATATCCCTTCTGCTCCCTAAACAACCTTTCCCTTTCCCCTTAAAACTGCTATTCACTGGGACATAATCATAACCTATGAACTGCAGAACTGGGAGGGACCCTTTGGGTCATCATTGACTCCAGCCCCTCAAAGAGGCACTGTGGAGAATTGCACTCCCAACCAGGGACCTGATGGCCACTCAACTATCCACCAACTGGCAGGAGTATCAGAGGGACTTGTCAGAGTTCCAGCCTGCCCCACCCCCATGTTTGGGTCGATTACTTTGGAATGTCCCAGGGGAAAATACCTCGTGCTCCACATGACACGTTTCTGTACAAAAAGCTGGAAAGCAGAAGCTCAGAGCCCTTTTACACAACCCCTAAAATCCACTGCAAAACACTTGCAGATCTGGAGCATAAAATTGTTTTCCCACCAGCAGTGGACTTTAAAAAAAAATAGAGCACGCCCACGCCCACTTAAGCATGCCCCAGCTCGCTTTACAAGTACCTGGTCTCCGAAGGTAAAAAAAAATCCGATGAGGATTGTAAAGCTGTGGATGCCGGGCTCTCCTTGCCTTCTGTTTGTTTTCGTTGTCCCCGCTGTCCCTTTAACAGACAGGAATCCGTACGGGGCTGCTTCAGCGGCATACAGAGGTGAGCGGAGGTGAGCCTGCATTTTTCTCCCTTTTTTCTCCCTCCCCTCACCGCAGACAGAAGCAACAGAGTGCAGAAGGGTGGGAACACAGGAAGCAGAACAAAACCCACATGATATCTGGCTGGGGGGATCCAAGTTTAAGCTACCAGCGGATCTTAGGGGTCATGTAAAAGGGCTCTCAGTCAGCCAGGTAAATAACTGTGTGCATGTGACCCACAGCAGTGATTTGGAACGACATTACAAAAGGCAATAGCTTTTCTAATATTAGTGTAAATAAAACTGAAGATAACGGACAGCCTTATCTTGTTCCTCGGCCTATGGAAGTGTTTTCCGTTATTCCATTATTCACTAAAATTGTCTCCTTGTTTTATGAATACAATTGCTTAATTGTATTATACATTAAATATTAACTGATTCTTGGAATTATTAATTTCTTAAATACTTTATAAAACTCTGATCCCAACCCATCAGACCCCAGATTTTGCCTATTTTCAATTTACTGTACTTTTAATTCCCACAATCTCTTCTTCCATGATTGGTTCATTCTATCTCTATCTTCTTTTCTTCTTTACTTATTAATGCTACTCTTTATATATTCACGGATTTTCTCCAATGGTGGATTGTTACTAGTATATAATTGCTTTTTAAAAAAATCTTTACATCTTTCCCTTTTTTGATCCTGAATTACCCGTATGCTTTCTTTACTCTTGTTCACTTGAGTCATTTTTGTTAATAGTTTAGAATTTTTATTGCTATGTTCATAATATTCTCTTTTCAAATACATTAAATTCCTTTGTACTCTTTCTAAGTGTATTTCTTCAAATTCTTTCCCTTTAGCTTGTAATTCCAATGATGCTTTATTATCTCTTATTAGAAATATTTTTTCTAAACTTTTAATATGATTTTATATTTCTTGGTTTTTTAAAGTATACAAAAAAGCAAAGCATGCTGCTTATTTACCACCCCATACTACTTAAAGGACTTTCTGAGAAGTTTATGATTTAATTATGCAGGGTACACAATGCCCCCAGCAAGCTGGGTACTCATTTTACCAACCTCACAAGGAATGAAGGCTGAGTGAACCTTCAGCCTGCTATCTGGAATTGAACCCCAAGTCCTGAGCGCAGTTATAGCTGCAGTACTGCAGTTATTTGTACACAACCCCTAAACTCCGCCGCAAATGGCTGCCAGCTCTGGAGCTTACAATTGTTTCCCCACCAGCTCTGGAGTTTGCAGAAAATTAAGTGCGACCACGCCCACCTAAGCGTGTCCCAGCGCACTTTTCTTGTACCTGCTGGAGGAGGGTGAAAATCCAGATCTGGATGAGTGCCGGGCTCTCCTCCCTTCTGTTTGTTGTTTTTTGCCCCCCCCCCACCCCTTTAAGAGCTACTTAAGAGAACGGAGGTGAGCCACGTTCTTTTCTTCCTTTTTTTTCCTCCCTCCCCTCACACAGACAGGAGCAAGGAAGTGCGGAGGGGTGGGGACGCAGGAAGAGCAACGAACCCCCAAGATCTCTGGTCCGAATTTAAGTGGCCAGCGGATCTTAGGGGTCGTGTGAAAAAGCCACTGCACTAAAATGATCCTACAAGCCTCTTTTCATGCATAACCCCATGCTCTAGCTTCCATTGTGTCTCAGATTATTCTTACTTCCCCTTCTACTTTTATCTATCTCTTCCAAGTTTTATAATTTTTTCTATTATATATTTATGTAAATAAATCCTTTCATCAACTTTCAGTCTTTCTGCTTAAAAAAAGAAAAAGGAGGGTAGAAGGAGAACTGGGGAAAGCTGAGCAGAGTGCTTGCCCAAACACAGCAAAGCAGGGGAAAAGCTTTCCCCTCCTCTTTGCTGGGTTGGGTGGAAAATCCCTTTAAACAACTGGCAGCGGAAGGCTGCTCCTCAACAGCAGCCTTTTTGAGACATTATGTCTCAAGCTGCTTGAAATGGTATAGCTTTATATTTCTTTTCTTTATGCATAATTTTCATAAGGACTGTATTCAATTTTCTTTGACTTCAGTACTGTTATCATTCTCATTTCTCTTCTGATAACCATTGTTTCATTACAGTACTCCCAAAACACTTGAATATTTAATCTTCAAACTTCAAGTTTGCAAATTGCACTGAAATGTGTCTCAGAACTCCTTTAATTATTGGACCAGATATGTTTATTATCTTGGGTTCATAAAAATCAAGTGGGGTATTCGGAGCAATCTTTTTTTAGCCAATCAAGAATTTTCTGAGGTAGATGTTTCTCTTCTCAGCCTAGGTCTCTTATTCCTATGAGTCTCAAGTTCTGATATCTTGAAATATATTGTTTCTGTATCATTTCATATCTCAAATCCATGACTGTAAGCTCCTGATCCAGCAACCTTCTTTAAGTTGCCTCTGTTTATTTTCAGCCTCCCTCCATTTTCTTTAAATCCTTTTCCACAATTTCTGTACATTTTTATATTCCTTTTGTAAGCATGTCACGTTTGCATCCATGCACACCATCATTTATCTAGACCAGTGGTTCTCAACCTGTGGGTCCCCAGATGTTCCTGGACTGCAACTCCCAGAAATCCTGGCCAGCTCAGCTAGTGATGAAGACTTCTGGGAGTTGCAGTCCAGAAACATCTGAGGGCCAACAGGTTGAGCACAACTAATCTAGACCTACAGTGTTCGGATCCACATCCCCTCAAAATTGCTCCATATTATCAATTTCTTGTTCCATTCCAGTTATTTGTTTGCTATCTTTGTTTTCTCATCCAAAGCCTTCAGTTGCTCATTGATATCTTTTAAAAGCTTTTAAAAATCCATATTGTCTAGATTTTCTAGGTTGGGAGGCTCTTGTTCTTCTTGTGGTGTTGCCTTCAAATGTACCGACCTTCCAGATGTCTTGTTACTAAGGTTGCATTTTGCTTTAATCAGTCTGTTTTCTTTCCCAGACAAATTTAATCCATTCCTTAAACCAGCCCTTGCAATTTAAGCCCACCTATTTATTTCAATTTTAGTGGTCCAGTTCTTAACTTTGTCTCCACTACATGATACTGCTCTGCTGAGGCTGGTTTATTTCTATCTCTTTTAAGTATTTTATGGTCAAAAATTAATGCTGTTTAGACAGTGGGTTCTCAAATGGTTAATTACAGAACTGGTTGAGTAGGGAGGTAATGTAATGGTTTTCCAGTTTGTTTGTTATAATGGATTCACACATGCTGGATGTGTTTACATAGTTGCTTGCTGTTTTGTGGCCTGCCAGTAGTAGTAACATGGAGGAATAATTGCAAATAATAATTCTGCAGTAGTAAAATTATTTCCACACTGGCTGGGAGCTTCTCGGAATTTTAGTCCAAACAATCACTTTCCAAAGTGCCAGTTGCCTGTGTGGGAATAATTTAATAACTTACGAAAAGAACAGGTGTCCTCTTTTCTAAAGTAAAAAGCTAAAGATAAAGTGCTTTGAAAGGAAGGGTGTTGAATGTGAGGAGCCCTTATCACATAAAGGTTGAACCTGATGGCAATTGTCCTGGTTGTACCTTGTGCTCACTTGTAGTTATAGCAGCATATGGCAAGGTAACCTTGGAAGTATGGCAAACTCAGGCTCAACTGTTAATGGCTGTAAATGCAATACATGCTGCTGTGAACGGCGAACTTACTTTTCTAAGGAAAGGGATCCCCTTGATCAGAATTTGGTATTTATATCAATTTGGTTAAATTTTTGTTTGTCAGATGAAACATTAGCCCTGTTTTTAAAATGTTTTTTTCTCAGCTTCTCTTAGAATTAAGCACACAAATCCTATATACTGTATATACTTGAATATAAGTCTAGTTTTTCAGCCCTAATTTTGGGCTGAAAAAAAGGGGCCCTCACCGTATATTCAGGTCAATACTTTTAGCCACCAAGGCAAGTGCTTGGATTGGTGGCTAAAAGTCATTTTAAACATCGTGCACTGCTTCTCCTGCCCCCCTCTGCATCACGGGGGAGCAGCAAGCAATGTTTAAAATGACTTTTAGCCACCGAGGCAATTGCTTGTTTCAGTGGCTAAAAGTCATTTTAAACATCACATACCACTCCCCCAGCTCACAAAGGAGGAGCTGCCAGGCCATGCTGCATTTCCCATCCTAGACTTATACTCAAGTCCATACATTTCCCCAGTTTTTTGGGGTTAAATTTGGGGCCTCGACTTATACTCGGGTTGACTTATACTCAAGTATATATGGGGTAAATAACCATTACTGTAATATTTATCTGGAAAGATTGATTCCATTTTTGAATGGAATTAGATAATCTGTGAATTAGACAGTTGTTGAGTTGTGTGGTAGACCAGTACTCTATCAGATAGTTTTGGCATGATTGCAGAACACAATTTTTAAAGATAATTGCACTATACACGTGGAGGTATTTGTTTTCATAGGTAGTAGAGAATGATACCTACACATTTTTCTGGAGCTTTACTAACACAGTCCTGTGCATTCCAGTTAGGAATCTATTTTGTGCAAGTTATCGTTGATGGTCTTTTGGAAGTACGCAGTTTCCCTACTTTTCTGGAGTCGGGGATAGGTAGCGGCATTCACACAGCTCCTTGACACAGGTTAGAATTCCTAGATTTGCTGTTGGGCAATATAAAGAGGTGTGCTGCAATAGTAGTTTAAATATACTCTGAGGCAGGGATAATATGGAAGCTGTAAATAGAATCATAGAATTATGAATTTGGGAGGTACCTATAAGGCTATGGAGTTCAACATCTTACTCGATGCAGGAATACAAATCAAAAGATCTCTGCTAAGTGGATGTCCAGATTTCTTTTGAATGCCTCTAGCGTTGGAGCACTCGCCTCCTCTTGAGGTAATTGCTTCCACTGCCATACTTCTCTGACAGTCAGGACGTTTTTCCTGATATTCAACTGAAATCTGGCTTCCTGTAACTTGAGCTTATTGTTGTGAGTCCTGCACTCTGGGTTAATCAAGAATAGATCCTGCCCCTCCTCTCTGTGACAACCTTTCAAGTATTTCACAAGTGCTATCATATCTTCCCTCAGCCTCCTCTTCTCAAGTCCAAACAGGGTTTTCAGTCTTTCCTCATAATACTGGTCAGACCCCATCTGGAGTACTGTGTCCACTTCTGCCCACCTCAATGTAAAAAGGATGTTGACAGCCTCAAGCAGGTTCAGAGGAGGGCGACCAGGATGGTTGAAGGTCTGGAGGAAGTGTCTTATGAGGAACGGCTTAGGGAACTGGGAATGTTTAGCCTTTCAAAAAGAAGGCTGAGGGGGGATATGACAGCTGTGTTTAAATATCTGAAGGGATGTCATATTGAAGAGGGAACAGGTTTGTTTTCAATGGCTTTAGATAATAGGACTCGGGGCAATGGTTTCAAACTACAGAAAAAGAGATTCAATCTAAACATTAGGAAGAACTTCCTGACGGTTAAAGCTGTTCGGCAGTGGAATATGCTGCCACGGAGGGTGGTGGAGTTTCTTTGGAGGTTTTTAAGCAGAGGCCGGGAGGCCATCTGTTGGAATTACTGTCATGGGGGGGGGGTCCTGCATGGCAAGGGGTTGGCCTGGGTGGCCCTTGAGGTCTCTTCCAACTCTATGATTCTATGATGATTCTATGGCTTGGTTTCCAGTCACCTAATCATCCCTGTTGCACTGGGATGATTTAAGGGATAAGTGAGATGATTCCAAGAAATAAGGATGGTTCATTTGAATTATTAAAGTATGCAGAGAGGTTGTGTTAATTGTTGGAGCATTGCCCCTAGGACAGAGCTAGGTTTTCTGAGCTTTATAAAAGAATACAATTTCTCATCCCTTTTCTTCATCTCCTCCTTTCATTCTATCAAGGCAAATATGAAAATTTAATCAACACCCTCTAACTCTTAACAGCTCTGTTGCAAACAAAAAGGCAAAAGAAAGAAGCCAAAAACAAAAGAACCCCCCCCCCACACACACACACACCTTGTTTTCCTTTGCAGCTATTTTGGTATATTTTCAGCCCTCTCAGCAGCATTGGTACTCAGAAAGTTCAAGTGCTAACTCCATCAGTAACAACAGGACCAGCTGGAGGTGAGCCCAATAACACAATGGGGTTTGTGGGAATGGAGCACAGGCAGCTATTCAGACATACATATCTGTGGAGTGCTATGATCTGTAATTAACAGGAAAGAATCTGTGTCACTCATCATGCTTGACAGCTGTTTTATTCCTCTTGGAATGTGATTTTCTTTTGAAAGTTTTAGGCAATGTGATATAATGTGACCAGCGTTACAAGTCTGAAAAGAAGCATTGAATGTTATTGGCACCAGTTGGGTTGTTCCAATAGTTCTGACTGGTGAAGTATTTCCAAAATATGTCGAGGCGCCTTTAAAAAAGCATGCATAGGGCAACTTTTTGGACTAAATTCACAGAATCTTTGTTGGCTGGGGATTTGGGGGGCTTGAAATAAAGAAGTAACTTTTGCAAGCTCTGTAATGACTATAAAAGCTAAACTGTAGTGTTATTGGTGTGCATGAGAACTTTCCCTAGTTGCAAAAGAGAGCCTGTTCTCAGCCTGTTGGCTGCTGAATGGAGCAGTTCTCATGGAACATAGTGCATCTCCCTTGCATTCCCTTGTCCAAGATGATGTGTGAGATATGATGGCATTATCGTATCAGGAGGTTCTTTGCCCTCCCATTTCTGAGGGAGAGTCCTGGGCGGGGGGGAAGCATGATGGTCAAATGAATGTCCTGTATTGGACAGAAATTGGGGACTTGGTGGAAAAACAAGCCTCGCTAACACCACTAAACTGAGCTCTTCAGTGCTGTTCTGGAATCTCAGTACTCAGTAAAGCAGTAAAATAGATTATTTGTAAACCTTTGTTCTCTGGGGGAAGCGACAAAGTTCCTTATTAAGCAAACTGTGGAAAGAGAATGAATTCACTGAAATCCATTGTAACTGGCTGGACGACAGAAACTGAGAGCTATAATGAAGTATAACCTTAATTACAAAGAAATGAAATTAAAGTTGTCCAACTAAAGAGAGAGAGAGAGAAAGGGACACAGGGAGGAAGACAGGGAGGAACAAAGGGGGGAAAGTCTAAATGGAAATGTAATGTAAACTTAATGTAAAGGGAGAAGAAGTAATGAACTTCTGCAATGTATAGAACAGTGATGGTGAACCTTTTAGAGACCGAAGACCGAAACTGTGATTCAGAACCCACTAATTATTCTCCAAGTACCAATACAGCAATTTAACCTGAATACAGGTGTCTGTGAAGGGGTAATGGTGGGTGCCCACAGAAAGGGTCCGAGAGCCACCTTTGGCACCTGTTCCATAGGTTCGCCAACACTGGTATAGAATGTAGGCCAAGGGGGGCTTGCCTACAGCATAGCCTGGTTACCAGAGACAAGTTTATATGGACAAAAAGAACTTGGCATTTGAACATCATTTGTAGAACTACTGCTTGTTGTTGTTCAGTCGTTCAGTCGTGTCCAACTTTTCGTGATCCCATGGACCAGAGCTCGCCAGGCCTTCCTGTCTTCCACTGCCTCCCGGAGTTTGGTCAAATCCATGTTGGTTGTATCGATGACACCATCCAACCATCTCATTCTCTGCCGTCCTCTTTTCCTTTTGCCTTCAATCTTTCCCAACATCAGGAACTTTTCCAAGGACTCCTCTCTCCTCATGAGGTGGCTAAAGTACTGGAGCCTCAGCTTCAAAATCTGTGCTTCCAGTGAACACTTCGGCTTGATTTCTTTCAGGATGGATAGGTTTGATCTCCTTGCAGTCCAGGGGACTCTTAAGACTCTCCTCCAGCACCACAGCTCAAAAGCATCGATTCTGCGGCGATCAGCCTTCTTTATAGTCCAGCTCTCACTTCCATACATCACTACTGGAAAAACTATAGCTTTGACTATCCTGAGTTTAGTTGGCAATGTGATGTCTCTGCTCTTTATGATGCTATCTAGGTTTGCCATTGCTTTCCTCCCAAGAAGCAGGCGTCTTTTTATTTCGTTGCTGCAGTCGCCATCTGCAGTGATCAAGGAGCCCAAGAAAATAAACTCTGTCATTGCCTCCATTTCTTCCCCTTCTATTTGCCACGAGGTGATGGGACTGGTGGCCATGATCTTAGTTTTTTTGATGTTGAGCTTCAGCCCATTTTTTTCACTCTTTCACCCTCATTAAGAGGTTCTTTAATTCCTCCTCACTTTCTGCTATCAGAGTAGTATCATCTGCGTATCTGAGGTTGTTGATATTTCTTCCAGTAATCTTAATTCCGGCTTGTGATTCATCCAGACCTGACTTTCGCATGATGTACTCTGCATATAAGTTAAATAGGCAAGGTGACAGTATACAGCCTTGTCGTACTCCTTTCCCAATTTTAAACCAGTCAGTTGTTCCATATTCAGTTCTGACGGTTGCTGCTTGTCCCACATATAGATTAGTTAGGAGACAGATAAGGTGGTCAGGCACTCCCATTCCTTTAAGGACTTGCCATAGTTTGTTGTGGTCCACACAGTCAAAGGCTTTGGCAAAGTCGATGAAGCAGAAGTAGATGTTTTTCTGGAACTCTCTGGCTTTCTCCATAATCCAGCACATGTTGGCGATTTGATCTCTAGTTCCTCTGCCCCTTCGAAATCCAGCTTGCACTTCTGGAAGTTCTCTTTCCACATACTGCTGAAGCCTGCCTTGTAGAATTTTGAGCATAACCTTGCTAGCATGTGAAATGAGTGCAATTGTGCGATAGTTGGAGCATTCTTTGGCGTTGCCTTTCTTTGGATTGGGATGTAGACCGATCTTTTCCAGTCCTCTGGCCACTGCTGGGTTTTCCAGATTTGCTGGCATATCGTGTGCAGCACCTTTACAGCATCCTCTTTTAAGATTTCAAATAGTTCAATTGGAATGTCGTCACTTCCACTGGCCTTGTTGTTTGCAATGCTTTCTAAGGCCCACTTGACTTCACTTTCCAGGATGTCTGGCTCCAGGTCAGCAACTACTGCTACTATAATGCATTCTTATGGATATGTAAATTGACCCATTATTCCTCACATTTGTTCAGGCTGGGTTTCACTTCTGTTTCATATTTTTAAACTTCTTTTCTTCTTACTTGCATATGTAATCATTCAGAATATGGGATGCTACTTTTAAGTTTTCGTGGTGTAAAATGAGTAGTTACTGATCTTGTACTACTACTGTTACTAACCTCCACATATTAAGATAGTGTAAGACCTGTACTGGAACTGATAAAACCCCTAGTAAGAAGGACGGAAGTGGGTGGAGGCTTAAAAGTGTCAAATCTTAAAACAAAATAATTATCACAGTCAATACTTCATAAATTATGAACTATAAATTTGTCACCTGCCAATTCTAGCCTTCTACAAAGTCTTTTGCCATTAGAAAACAGTTGTAATATAAGCCGTTGTGAATAAAGCAGTGATGAAACTTCTTTGGGAGAGAATTCCAGAACATAGGAGCTACAGCCCCACAACATCCTTGGTATTCTCTACCTAGAAAACCCTGAAAAGAGTTACCTCATTCTATCTAATAGTAGGGTTGCACATGATCCCTTAAGAAGATTTATAATTTCTGTAGGTGGAAATATATTTGCTAAGAATTAGTAGTATTAAGTAATAATGCTATAGAAGTCATGTGTAATACTCTGCCAAGCACCATCAAGTTGGATGCCTGCAACCCCACAGCGCACATAATCCTTTTAAAGACATCTATTAAACTGAAATATTATTTTTCAGTTGGCTTATTATCTCACAGTTTCCCTTACAAGTGTCTGGAGCGTCTTGTTCCTTGATCTTTTGAGAACCAAGTGGTGAAATTACAAAATCTCCTTATAGGTCTTGGATGCCACTTTCTGGCAAGACCAAAAAGCAGAAGTCATTCTACTGTTGAGCCAATTAGTCATATTTTATGTCAACAGGGGAATAAATCATTTTTCTTCGATAAAACATTTACCATGTATGTGCTTCAGTTGAGGGGACAAAGGTTCTCCCCATCCCCTCTGACTTCCTTGTCCCACAACACAGACCACTCGTCACATATTTGAAAATAAAATCAGTGAATGGGTCCAGAGAAGATCAACTAGGGGAAGCTACAGAACCATAAAGAGGTGATGATCAGAAAAATCATATTCCCACCCATTAATAGTGCCTCATCTTTGTCTTTGCTGGTCAATGACCATAATAAAACTTTATGTTATGTCATGTAGTGATATAGTTATTATTCCACTGCCTCATGTGATATCACTTGGACAGTATTTTGTGACTGCTGCCAGCATCACCAGGAAAATCCTCAGTGCCACAAAATCAGGCTGACTTTACATTGACAAGCAGGCATGGCTGCGGACCAAACAAGTGCAGGAGAAAGATCAAGAGAAGAAGAGAGCTTTTAAAAAATGGCAAGCAGATAAGATGGATGAAAGTTGAGAGAACTATGTCACTGCCAAACAAGCAGCCAAGAGGGCTGTTGCCAAAGCCAAGATCTATACAATCACTGGGAAATGCGTGAATTTAATGCTCAGCTGACCTTATTCTAACAGTTTTTCAGTGATGGTTGGAATGCACCAAGACTCTGCACTGTCATTGCTCCTGTTTATACTTGTTATGGATGCCATCACACAAAACTAGAAAGCAAATGCTCATTGGACCATGCTCCACGCTCATATTACCACTAGGAATGAACTGCAATTAGAAGTTCAGACATGGAATGACTCACCTTTGGACTCCTAAACATCAAGAAAACAGAGTAGAGGCTGTTGCCACCCATTGAATTCTGTAAATAAATGTAGAAAATGTAAAGAAGATGAATATATTCCAGTATCTTGGCTTCCATCTCCGAGGTGCTGGTGACATCAGTGGCAACATGCGAGCAAGGGTAAATGTGGCCAGGTTGCGATAGTGAGAACTCACTGGTGTGCTTTGTGACAGACGAAAGATAATCCATCCCAAATCCAAGATATACAAGATGATTATCTGCCCTGCTGCACTGTATGGCAAAGTATTGGACAGCAACAATGGGCATAGAGAGCCACCCCAATGCCATGGAAATAGTATGCTCTGTTGGGTGTTGGTTATCTCCATACTCAACCACTTGACAATTACTACCTCACAGCAACTAGGTATGGTATCAATAACAGAGAAGGTGAGAGAAACCCAGTTCTTCTGGTATGGACCTGTCCTCAGAGCAGCACCTTCCACCATCACACACATTGCATACCACCTGAAAATCAATGGCTGGTGGCCATGTGGGCAACCAAAACAGAGATTGCAAGACACTGACAATAAGGACATGTGAATTGCCAGCCTGCACCATGGAGACATAGTCAATTTCGGCAAAGCGGTATCTCAGAATCTGAAAAGTGGACCCACACCTGTGGGAAAATGCCAGAAAGAAGGCTGTTGCTGCCATATTATAGGCCATGTTGTTGTGTAGAAATGAAATTTTAAGAAATACTGAAATTGACTGAAATTTTAAATTTGGATTTTGATATCAATCGATGCTGTTTCAAGGGATTATCATAGAAGTATACATTAATAGAGCTGGAAGGGGTCTAGTAATACAAGTGAATCCAACAAATCCTGTGTCTGTCACCTACCACATGCTGTCAAATGTTGATTACTATGACCGCTACCGCACTTTAGATTTGAAACTACTTTTCCTTAAAGACAAATCGCCTTAAAAATCACTGTCCGCTTTTCAAATCGCTTTTTCTGAAGAGCCCCCTTGGCCACGCCCTTTTTAGACCGCTGTGTCGGTTTTTCTTGCCACGACCACTGGGGGTGGTGTTTTTTAAAATCGGTTCCTGCACCCTCTTTTAAAGCGATTTTCAACACGGATCGAGAAGTGGATTGAAAAGATTCCCGAGCTCCAGGACGGGAATCTCTCACCCTGCTTAGAGCGTAGTTCAGGGGGCGTGGTCAGGGTGAACTCAGATTGACCCCTCAAGGACGTGAGGTTCCGTTCCTTTGAACTCGGATTGACCCCGCAAGGACGTGAGGTTGCGTTCCGTCAAACTGGTCTCCAGTGGGGCCGCGAACTGCAGCGAGAGGGACGTGAAGTATCAGCCTTAGTGGAACAAAGGAGAGGAGCAGAGCAACAAGTCCCTGAGGGTTAGGAATGGATAACTAAACAACCTCCAGGAACTCTAGAATGGGAAATGTTGATTGTTCCCAGAGAGGAGATTGAAAGATGGGGTTAGGTGGCAGAGACTGTCATCAGGAGAGGCCTTTATCTCATCCCCATCACCTTCACAGGTGGGTTTGATGGGGTATTGGGAGAGGGTCTTTGTGCCTTGTCCAACACATTAGATCCTCCTCCCACAGGAGGCCAAACTGGCCCCACTTTCTGCAAGCAGACAAAGACCTATCTATTCAGGCAACCTTTACCTTAATGACTGACTGCCTTGGAGGGCTGTTTAAATGGATTGCTGTGCCTTACTGTTTTGAATAGCTACCTAGATGCCCTCAGCACATCCAGTCTCGCCTAATTTCGGAAGCTAAGCATGGTCAGCCCTGGTTAGTAGTTGGATGGGAGACCACCAGGGAATACCAGGTGCTGTAGGCGCCTGGAGTAGGAACTGGCAAACCACTCCAGTATTCCTGCCAAGAAAACTCCATGGACATGGGGTCACAAAGAGTTGGTCACCGCTGTAACGACTTAACACACACACACACTGTTTTGAACGACTTAACACACACACACACATGTGTTTTGGGTGTTCATTTTGTTTACTGTGTTTTAATGTGGTATTTATTTGACCTTTGTGTATTTGCATACTTACTGTTTATATATTTAAATATTGCCTTTTACATAATGTAAGCTGCTTTGGATCAGGCAAAAGGTGGGATAAAATACAGTATAAAGGAATTAATTCGTTCCAAATGAAATTATGTTAAGCAAATTTTCCTTTATACAAATTTCCCATAGGGATGCATTGAAAACAGAGTAATCCCATTTTTATGTTGTACAGATTTGCCCCATCGGTGATTCTGTTAAGCAAATTTCCCCTATCTCTGGAATTTTTTATGTTGTACAGATTTTATGTTATACAAGCCATTTGTTATACAAGGGTCCACTGTATGTTAAATAAATAAGTTGGCCACTCTACTACTACGAAACCTGGATGCAATACACTGATATTAGTATTAGATTTCATGTTTTTAGGGATTTTTTGTTTTGTTTTTGTTTTTGTTTTTTAAGAAAAACATTTGAGGTGACACTTTCCAAGAGAATTAGCCTGGCCAAGACAGGTGGAAAGGATTTTTTCAGGCATTTAATATTCTTTCTTTTGCAACCTAATGGTAAACTATGGCTGTTACTTCACGTTCCTTTCATTGTGGTTTGCGGTCCCGCTTGGTACCGGTATGAAATAATCTTACCGCACGTCCATTACGTGACGACGGGAGTTCGTCCCAACCACGCCCCCTGAACTGCGATTTAAGCGGGATGAGCGATTCCCCTCCCTGGCTTCGGGAATCTGCTCATCTCGCTTCTTGTTCCGAGAAGAGAGCCCGTGAAGTAAGCCTTGTCGCAGAACGAGTGCCGATTGTAGCTCGTTGCCATCTAGTGGCAGGAGTGCGAAGTGACATTCGCCAGTAAATTCCCTATGGAGTTAGCAATGTAGTGCTGAGATTTTAAAAGACAAATGTCTCGAAGTTTGCTCCATAACGCATTGAAGGTAAGGCTTCAGAGAATCAAAACATTGAAAAACAGAAGGTCGGACTGAAAAAAAAAAAGAGAACGAAGGCATAGAATTTCACATCTCATCACTGAACGAGGACGTGCGGTAACAGTTGTCCCAGTATCATCAATCATGCCTGTGGGCACACGGGAACAGGGACAGAAGCGGGAGAAGAGCACGTGACCGCAACCAATGTCAACACTCAATGAACTTCCTCCCGGAACTAGAATGGACGTGAAGTAACCGTCTATGTTGAAAAGTTCTGGTGTTCAGGAAGGAGTGTAAGTCTGATTTCACATGCAAGAGACATTGAGAAAACACAACAAATGGGGATGAATAAAAATGGGAACTCTTCATCCGTTCATATCCATCAGGGTCTCCAGACCCAACTATTATGAAGGGACAAATACGGTATCAAATAAATTGGCTACATTCATTGAATATCACTATTTTTTTTTAATTCATCCCCCCATCTCTAGTTAGGAACTGTTGCCAGTTGAATTGAATAAGCCTTTGGAACTGCCTTCTCTGTACATGGACAGCAAATAAATTTGGAGGGATGAGGAATCTGGGTTATGAAGATTCCACAGTCACAACTAGCAAGAAAACAGTCTTGGGGACTGTTAGATTTTGGCTGTGTATAAAATCTGCCACTTGTGGATTTTATTATGACCATGGATTGGACAGCTCTGTCATAAGTGCCAAGACAATTCTAGTCTTCTGCCCTTGCCTGGTCAACCACAATGGCATCTTAAATTGTCACTGTTCACCTAAGAGCTCCAGGCCTAGTGAGATCAAGTTTTGTTTCTATCAGAATGCAGGCATGGTTTTAATTGCATTTTTATGTATTGACTAAAATCTTGTTGGAATTGCAGAATGTAAACCGTAATTACACAGTTGGTGTGACAGTCCTCTTACCTGTCTGTCACATGCTTGAATGCACCTGCTTTGTGCAGTTGAGTGTGCAATTGGTCATAGACCTGGGTATGGAGGAGTAGGAGCCTTGTGGTACAGTGGTTAAATGACCTTGCTGCAGCTAAAAAACTGCTCACGACCTGGGGTTCCATCCCAGGTAGTCGGCTCATGGTTGACTCATCCTTCCATTCTTCCAAGGTCGGTAAAACGAGTGTCCAGCTTGCTGAATACAGGACTGGGTGGGTGGGGGAAGTATTTCAAATTGTTTTAAGGCAATCTTACTGAATGTTAAGCACCCCGATGCCTGCTAACATAGGGAAGGTTAGAAATGCTGAAATATACTAAAAGTTAATGACCAGAAATCTTATGGTTACCTGTGCTGGCGAAAATGCTGGGCTGTAAACTGCAATGGTAAATTGCCAGCTAGACATGGGAATTTTGGAAAACAAATTTTACAGCTACCAGGATTTAGCAGGAATTTCTCCAGCTAGAATGCTTTAGCTTTAGCCAAACAAATCTAAGTTCTCAGAGGAATTCCAAAACATCTGCTGTATCTGTTCTTTGCCCAGGCTTTCTACAGCAACAGCTGTTAAACATGGATAGAGCTTTTTAACCTCTGTGGCAATTGCAAAGCATTAGGGCACTGGTAGTTTCTCTGTTCATTAGGTTGTAGAGTTTGCCTCTCAAACAACTAGTAGTGGTAGATGTAATGAAAATAATAGAAAATTCCATGCCTAATGTTAATATTTAACATGTCAGTGCTTACATCTCTCATGTGCCAGTTGCATGGCTTGGCGTGCAGTGAAGTCTACAAGTGACACATTATTAACTAGCAGCATTTTGTTTCTGCAAATTTATGTCTACTCTTATGTTGGTGGAACTAACCAATGGGATTCTAGCAAATGAAACAAAATGATCAGAGCAGTAACTTTGGCTTGCCGTGTTCCCAGCAGCTCTATTTAGAGACTCTCCATTAGACTTGGACATAGCCAGCCATCAACTAGATTACCAGGGGTGGCCCAGAATTGCTCCATTTTAAAACTTTATGCAAAGAGGCAGATATATATTGGATTGTTAGAGCTTCAGGTCTGGTGGGAGGGAGCACATGAAGAAACAGGTTTTACAATCTAGCCCCTTCTCCCTTCTCTCCTTCTTCACATTCCTCCCACGCTCCTTTCTGAGAAATAATGTGATAATTGCCATGTGTTTACTTAAAGAAGAAATCTCACCCCAGTTAGGCAGGTTTATCATTGGGAAAACGTTTCTGCAACAGAATCCAGTGGATGGTAATTGTGACTGCTTTCCTAGTGCAGGTGGGCAGCCACCTAAAAGCTTTTTTCTTCAGCTGTCATGATCCCAGTTCCCTTATTTTTGTGTCACTTTCAGAACTAGAGTCTAACAGGGGAAGAAGCAGAGATAACACAAGTGACATAGTGAGAAACCACTTGAAAGAACAGATATGCAGTTAAACTGTGGTTGGTGATGCATTTTATTACATTAGTATTACCATTTTCTTTACAAGGAGTCATGCAGTGCTGATTGATGGTCGTGGGGGACTATTTCATCACATAGTGACTGGATGAGGCACCAATTCCATGTGTACAATGGGCTGCTAATGAAATATATTTAGCAAGGTAATAACCTGGTCTATAAGTAAACCTAAGGCCAAGATCAGCAAGATTCTTCTGGAATAATTCCATTACAATTATTTATTTATTTATTCATTCATTTATTTATATGACTTAAATGCAGCCCACTACTCAAAGGCAGCTTACAATTCAAAATTATAATGAACAATTAAAACCAATTTAAAACATTAGAATACAATATACTAAAATTGCAACCAGGACCCACAATCTATGTTATATCAGTTAAAAAACTTCTGGAACAGGAAGTGTTTAACCTGGCGTTTAAACATCATCAATATGGCACCAGTCGGATCTCACTCAGGAGGGCATTCCATAGGCTGGGGGCATTTGCTGAAAATGGCCACCCCTCTCACCTCCTTGAATGATGGCTCTTTCAAAAGGGCCCCATGGCTAGATCTTAACTGCCGGGTAGGTTCATATGGAAAGAGGTCCCAGGTATCCAGGGCCCAAACCGTTAAGGGCTTTATATGTTAACAAGCACTTTGAATTGGCCTGAGACAGCAACTGGTAACCAATGTAGCTTGTAAAGAATCAACGTGATATTATCTCTGGTGGTCCACCAATTCTGAACCAGTTGCAATTGCTGGACTGTCTTCATAGGCTGCCCCACGTAGAGTGCATTGCAGTAAACAGTATGGGATGTTACCAGTGCATGAGGCTCTTAATTGTAATGAGGTTCTGCTCATCCAGGTAGGGACGCAGCTGGTATAATTTTCACAGCTGAAGAAAGGCACCCCTGGCCACCAAGTCCACCTGGGCTTCCAGAGTTAGACAGGGGTCCAGGAGCACCCCCAGGCTGCGGACCCTGTCCCTTAAGGGGAGTGCAACCCCGTCCAGGACAGGGAGATGGCCCTCTAGCCTGTCTAGGGAAGCAACCAGTAACAGCACTTCTGTCTTGTCTGGATTGAGTTTAAATTTATTAACCCTCATCCAGTCCATTATCTGGTCCAGACACAAGTTCAACGCAGAAACCTCCTCATCTGGATTGGTGGAAAACAGGAGCTAAAGCTGAGTATCACCCACATATTGTGGATTCCTCAGCCCAAACCTCCTGATAGCAATCCCAGAAGTCAGCAAACTCATCTGGAATGACATCATGGATGAGGGTGGTCTTATTTTGCACTGACCTGGCATTTGACAACAGCGCTGTGTGGCTCGCTGATATGGTCACCTGATTCCTTCTGGTTGGGATGGAACCAGAAGAGGGGATAGATGTAAGATATCTAGCATATCTCCTCCTACGCAGGCATGTTCCACTCCACCCCATACCTTCTCCAATCCAGCATGACTTAAATGACTGCCCCACTCTATCGCCCTCTCACCTTCCTGTTCTCTCATTTCCATTGTGCGACCTTATCTCCTATACCCGATGGCAAGAAAAGAAACAAAAACAAAAAAACAGAGCAAAACAAAACAAACAAAAGCCACCCACACTTTCAGCCCCACCATCCCACCTCCACTTCATATCTGCACTGCATGTTAGACCCAACCGGGTGCCAGTAGGGCACTGAGCAGGTGCGCAATGGCAATGCTTGGCTGCAGAACAGACATTCTGGGCACAGCCCCTCCCCTCCCCTCTGGTGGTGTGATGGCCAGCTTCTTCCAGGGTCCCTCACTCACAGGGAGCAGCGGCAGCAGTGCCGATGGAAGGTCGGGGCATTGGCTGGCTAGTGAAGTTGCAGCAGGGGCTAGCTGGTGGCTTAAAAAGCTGCAGGACAGCTTTTAGGGCCTGGGAGAATAAGATGTGAATGATAATAAATTAGGATCAGGCTTCCTCATCTCCTGTATCATCTGGAGGCTTCTGTTCACATAAGTGCTCTGCTTGATGGACACACCACAGTAGTGATCACCATCAAAGAAAGTGGAGATTTAGATTTCTTGGCTGTCTTCACTTGTTGACTAGTCTGTTTATAAGATAGGTAGGATCTGATAAATTCCCTGTTTCCACCATGACTGCTCCTCCCATATTTTTAAACCATGGCTGTCTGTCTTTTTCCCCAGCCCACAGAATAGATTGTCTCTTCCCACCTTACTGTTTTGCCACTGTAGAAATAAGTGCCAGCTATACACATGGGATACTGCAAACGAGGCTTATGGAAGTTCAGCAAATAAAAGTTTCAAGACCCTGAATAATGCTACTACACAAAGGCTCGAGCTAATTTAATAACAATAATGTTTGCTCTCCATTTTGCTTTGGAAAGTATTTCTTTTAAGAGGCTGAAATTCAGTTTCTTCACTGGTCCACTTGGAAATGCTGTAGTGATGAGTCAGACCAAGATGAGGGTTTAATTGGTGTTAAAGAAATAGAGAGAGAAGGGGAAAGGAGAGCTGTTCGTTCCATGAAGATTGATGTTGCATCCTTTTAGACAGTCACGTTCTGCTGCATCACTGTGCCAGCCAACATCATGGGCAGATGGTGTGCCAAGAGGACAAAAGGGATGTGGAAGAAATATGGAAGTGGAGACTGAGGGCAGGGTCTTATTTTAAGGCAATGAATTATAGGCTAAAGCAGTCTTGCCAGAAGCCTTTTTAGCTGTCATTTATGTTTATGTTTTGTTTCGTTTTGCTCCCTGGTTTGTACTTTTGTAGGCAGCTGACTTCTTCCTTCCCCTCTGTTTTGCTCCTTCAAATTTCAGCGAAGATGAAATAATGCAGTTTTGTCAACATAAATAGCAAAAGCCAATTAGCAATGACACTATTGTGTGAACTTACAAAATGTCCAGACTAAGTAGACAGGGCAGTCTTTGGTGGAACGCCACATATATCCCAATGTCACCATAACCTCAAAGCTTGTCTTTCTGCTGTCCCATGCTTGCAAGATTCGGAAGTTGCAACCTGGGTGATCAGCCCTAAGCAACCACATTATAACTACTGGAATGTCTGTAGCCTAAAACTAACTGAGCACAGGGTTTCAAAGTCTCAGAGCCCCTGTGTAGAAATACTCTTTGCCTTACTTCTTTATGTTCCTTTACTAAGAAAAGTGTCTAATTCTTTTGGCTTTAAGTGCTTCTCTGATCACTGAAAGGAGAATGCAGTACCTAGACCTTAACAAACATTGCAACAAAAATACATGACCGATTGTGGCACAGGCAAGCATGTGAAACGTAAGGCCTTAGTATTTAATTCCACATTTCAGTGCATTGCAACTCTGCTTAATCTTTACTTTTGGTTTGTGTTTCTTCCTTTCCTTCCAGACCAATGATGCCTTAGGAGCCACCTGGAACTGGCTATACTTCATACCCCTCATCATCATTGGATCGTTCTTTGTTCTTAACCTTGTCCTAGGAGTACTTTCCGGGTAAGCCAATTGCTTCTTTCACTGTGATTGGGCAAGATTTCGAACACAAACTTCAGACTGACCTTGTTTCATAGGAATTGACTAACTTCATCTTTTCCCTTTGCCCTTTTCATCATTAGTGAGGCTGATTTGGTTGTTATAATACACTGTCACTGGGAAAGCCAGGAAAAAGGATTCATAGGCAATAGTTGCCAGAGCAGTAGCTGTGGCAGCTGACTTCAGGGATTGCTGGGAGCTCTGGTGCAAATTTAAAAGCTGGTATATTGTGGCCTGTGCTTCCATCCATTCAATACATTCTCCTTGCACTTGTCAAAGGGGGCTGTACTCCACAAAAGCTCGCATTATAATAAAATGTTTACTTTTTCAAATGTGGTATCTGGGTGTCAAGTGCAGAAAGTGTTGTCATTTCATTACTGCAAGTCTGTAAATTTTGGAGGTGCTATATAACAGTCTGGGGCATGGCACCACCGTTTCCTTATAACAGCTATGTTAAGGCTCAGGGGGAGCAACACTACTGGATGCTGGTGGTCTTTGTTATATTTGTTATATCTAGGCGTGGCTTTTTGTTGCTGCTGGCTGAAAACGGGGGGATGAGCAGGCTAACCATTTCCTAAGGAGTGTGTCCCACCATGTGCTTTCAAAATATTTGAACAGGTGAAAATGTTAGGGCACCTTGAAGGATTGGAGTCTGGGCATGGAACAAGGAGGTGGCAATTACAATAGATCAGTTAGCGTTGAATACAAAATGTACCCTGGCCCCCACCGCGCGCGGGGGGGGGAGAATTGAGATGCATCTCTTTTTGTTTATGGAGATCAGTATCTGAATAATACATATTTGTTTTATGTAAGCCAGAACACATAAAGACAGAATAAGATATACAGTACCAGCTTTTTCGTTACAGCGAGAGTTCTTCACGAGAGCATCTTAATGGTTTCAGTCATATATCTGTTTCCCGTACTGCTGCCACTCCTGTGCTGGAGGCAGCTGCCTAGCTTTAACTTGTGCATATATGTGTGTGACTCATGTGTAATAAGTGGCATTTGCAAAATAATTTGAGTTTGGGGGCCTATTCAGATTTATTTTCAACATCTTTCCTCTTTACCATTTCATGAAAATCCCCTCTGCTGTTGTTTTACAAGTCTAGGCAGGGGGTACTGATTTGGCTAAAACTGGGGAGGAAGACTTAGTGAATTGCCCCCATTGAAGGCTAATATCAGCCATTTGTTTCGTCATAGATACCTCAGTATTATAATCTAACGCCAGCATTGCAAGTCATTATAAAACAAACATTTTAGATCCCCACATCTTAAAACCATGTTGGAGGAAGCTTTATGAGATCAAAATAGTATTTGTTTTTTTTTTTGTTTTTCATATAGATGTAATGGTGCTGAAAGGGTACAGAGATGCTCACAACCCTACTGCTTTCCCTGCGATTTCACATCTCCCAATTATGTCCACTCCACAATTTGAAAACTACTGATGTAAGGCTTGACTGTATTTACAAATGAAATATCAATCTGGATTCTGGACACTGAGGGGAGAGTTAAGATAAAGTGGGAGTGAATCATTGCATGAGTACAACCTGAGCAAACAAGGTTAGGCGAATGCTGCCTGTATTTATTTATATATAGATGGAACCACTGCAACTTTTTAATTTTACATTTTTTTTCCGGAGGAAAAGGGAATTTTAACATGAACCATCAGCCTGGGCCTGAAAAGATGTGGAGTTTATGATCTCCATGGCAACAAGCCATGTGGCATGTTCTGACACTGTCAGAAGATGAGAGCATGTGGACAAGATGAGTGACAGCAAAGTCAAGGAAATGGGGTTTAGTCACCCCCCCCCCCCCAATCCATTCTTGCCCCTTTTTTATTTTCTTACTTGGGGTATATGAGGATGCAAGGGATCAAGACTTGACAATGCGCAACTTTGAATTAGTATTGGCCAATATAATCAAATTCCATAGATTTTATTTCAAATTGTATAGGTCCTTGACTGTTTCATCTTCTTCTTCTTTTTAGTTTAGTTTAAAATTCTCAACCTTTTTCTCTTAGAAAACATGTTTGAGTTTGAAACATTTTTTAAAAAAACTCCAATAACCAAGAAGCAAGTTACAAACAACCTTAAAAAATAATGGCCAGAATCATGTTGGTGTCACATAACTTGCTACAGTTAATTTCATCTGACAAGCTTCCTTGTGCACCTGATCATAAAAAATCAGATCTCTCCCCATTAATATGTGGGTGGATTTGTCTCCCATTAAACATTAACCTATGTTGTGTTCCAGACAGGTAATACAGCTCCCACTTATAACTCCAGACCAAAGATTTAAAATTGCATTTTATACCAGGATACAGTCTGCTTTCAGTTTAAGTGAAGAACCCTGGATTATATTAAGTAATATATTGTTAAGCACATGGAGACTGCCTTTCTCTCACTACCAGAAAACACTACACTGCACATTGATGGACTTAATCAGAGAAATTATGTCAGTAAGAAATGCAGGTTTTTAGATGTTTTTCAAATATATAGCTTTCCATTTCCATTTCTAACATGCTGTTAGCCCACTCCTGATTATCTCGTTCTAGAAACCAGCTTTCAGAAATACCAGGGTGCTCTAAAGTGTGTTGAAGAGGCAGAGAAACAACCAGGTTCAAGACTGTAAGCAATATTAAGTAGTGACTGTGTTCATTCTAAACTTCTGAAGAACACGGTTATTTGGAATCTATGAGCGAAGGACTGGCAGCTAAGGGCGCTTCCGGGGGTTTTGGGGACTCGAGAACTTCTTTGGGACCTGTTGGGTTTAGAGTTACAAGATTAGATGGAGTGGCAGGCATGATTTTCCATCCTTGCCCGCCCCCCTCACTATGACCTTGTTCCTAATCAGTTCCTCCGACCTTCTGGCTCTCCCTTCCCCGCTCCCAGGTGCATTCAATCTCCTTTGGGCAGTCAGTCCTGTTCCTGGTATTTAACCATCTCCCTCCTGCCTTAGGTCCTCCTGTTATTTTATTATATTATTTTGGAATTGTATTTTTATTATTTGCTGTTGTATTGTATAGTCATTTTATTTTATTTTATTTTTATTTTATTTTATTTTTATTTATTTATCATTTATTTTTTGTGGTGGGGGAGGTTGATTTGCTATTGTAATTTATTTATTGCATTATTGTAAATTTTGTTGTCAGTGTTTATATTAATTAGGTTGTATTAGGTTTTTTTTTTTCCTTTCGCCATGTCCGCAGGGACTCATATACCAACTGTGATGGGCCGTGGGCGGTACGCTTGTAGCTGGGGGGTTTGTCAGATTAGAAGACCCCGGGTCAGGCATCTTGTGCCTGTCCTGCGTTCTGACCCCTCGGCTCCCTGCCACGTGTCCGGGAGTCACTTCTCCAGCGCCTCCGGCCTTTCCTGCATTCTGTTGAATGCCAGGCCAGTCCACAATAAAATCCCCATCATATACGATACCATCCATGATGGGCGGGCTGACCTGGCTCTCATTACCGAGACCTGGGTGGGTGCAGAGGGGGGGGGCTTCGCTCTCCCTGCTGTGCCCGCCCGGGTATCTGGTTCAGGGTGTGGGGAGGCCGGAGGGTCAGAAGGGAGGAGGGGTCGCCATCGTCCATCGGGATTCTCTTTATGTTTGCAGGGCCTCGACATTGGTTATCCAGGGGTTAGAGTGCCTTCACCTGCTGGTGGGACAGCGGGACAGATTTGGCATTGTGCTGGGTTACCGTGCTCCCCGCAACCCAGCACAATCCCTCCCGGAGCTCTCCGAGTTCATCGGGGCTGCACTTTTGAAGTCCCTGCACCTTCTGGTTGCGGGTGACTTCAATGTGCATGCCGGCGGTGAACTTTCTGGGGCAGCTCTGGAGTTCATGGAATCCATGGCATCCATGGGTCTGTCCCAGCATGTTGTATGCCCCACTCACAGGTCTGGCCACACCCTGGATCTGGTTTTTTCCTCCATGTCGGGGATTTCGAGTCTGGAGGTTGGGGGCATTGTCCCCCTTCCTGTGTCATGGTCAGACCATCACCTGCTTACCTTCCCTGTGGCGATCCCGGCCCCTCCTCGCGGGGACCATCGGCCTCCTGTTTTGGCCCATCCCCGAAGACTCATGGACCCTTCTCGGTTCCAGGAAGTCTTTGGGGCGTTTCCTGGAGAACTGACTGGCGCGCCGGCCGAGGTTGTGGCCAACCATTGGTTTGATACAGCTGCCCAGACCATCGACCGGATCGCCCCTAAGCGTCTGCTCCGGTGCCGAGCTCGGTCCTCGCCGTGGTTTACGTCCGAGCTCCGAGCGATGAAGCAGGAGAGGAGAAGACTAGAGCGCAGCTGGAGAAGAACCCGGACGGTTATTAGTAAGGCTGCTGTTGTTTCCCAGACTAGACGCTATTCCAACGCGATCAGGGAGGCTCAAAGATCTTTTGTCTCCCTGAGAATTGGTGAGGCCTCGAACCGTCAAGCGGAGCTCTTCCGTGTGGTTCGGGACCTCACCAATCCTAGTCTGGCCGGGCCTCCTCCTACTGAGTTCAGTAGTGAGAATTTCGCAGCCTTTTTTTGTTCTAAAATAGAGGCCATCCGGGCCGGCTTCGACTCCGGTTGCAGTAGTACTGCCCCGGCATCCCCAGATGCTGGGCCGCCTTCGTCGCCTCGGTTGGATGCGCTTGGGCCTGTTTCCGCTGTCGAGGCCTCTAAGGCTATGGCTCACTGCCGACCGGCGTCCACTCCTTTAGATCCCTGCCCAGCCTGGCTCATTAAATCTGCCAGCGGGACTATGGCCGAATGGGCTTCGGCTATTGCTACCGCCTCCTTCAGCGAGGGGGTTTTTCCCTCTCGTCTGAAGGAGACGGTGGTAAAGCCCATTCTTAAAAAAACTGGCCTTTCTTCGGACGATTTATCCAACTATCGTCCTATTGCCAACGTCCCGTTTATGGGCAAGGTGATCGAGAGGGTGGCGGCGGTTCGGTTGCAGTCATACCTGGAGGATCGGCAGTGCCTCGATCCATGCCAGTCCGGGTTCAGGCCTCGTCGGGGGACCGAAACAGCTTTGGTCGCGCTGCAAGATGACCTAATCCGGGCGGCCGACAGGGGTTGCTCTACCCTGTTGGTTCTCCTGGATTTGTCAGCAGCCTTTGATACCGTCGACCACGGTATCCTGTTGGATCGGTTCTCAGAGGTTGGTATCGGAGGCACTGCTTGCAGTTGGCTCCGATCCTTCCTGGAGGACCGTCCACAGTACGTTCTGCATGGGGGGGAGTTGTCGGCTCCTTGGATACTCCCTTGTGGGGTTCCACAGGGGTCGTCGCTGTCCCCTATGCTGTTTAACATCTACGTAAGGCCGCTGGCTGGGGTCATTAGGAGATTTGGAGTCTGCTGTCACCAGTACGCTGATGACACGCAGCTCTATCTCTCCTTTTCCACCTCTGCAGTGGAAGCTGTGAGGATCCTTGATGAGTGTCTGGACGCCGTCCTGACCTGGACCGGGGCGAACAGGCTTAAGCTCAACCCCGAGAAGACGGAGGTCATGTTCTTTGGGAGCTCACCATCTGGGTACGGTGGCCCTCTTCCGCAGCTGGGGGGGGGGTTTCTCTCCAGCCTGTGGAGAGGGTGCGGAATCTGGGCGTGGTCCTGGACCCGGCACTGACCATGGAGGCCCAGGTGGCGTCGGTGACCAGGGCCGCTTATTTCCACCTTTGCCAGATCGCCCAGATCCGCCCGTACCTGGATGTTGACTCTCTGAGAACAGTGGTCCAAGCACTGGTGATCTCGAGACTGGACTACTGTAACGCACTCTACATGGGGTTGCCCTTGACTCTTCTCCGGCGCCTGCAGCGGGTACAGAATGCGGCAGCCAGGCTGGTGGCTGGTGTGCGTCGTTATGACCATATCACCCCAGTCCTGGCTTGCCTGCATTGGTTGCCCGTTGCGGCCCGGATTAGATTCAAGGTCTTGGTTTTAGTTTATAAAACCCTCCATGGCTTGGGACCGGACTACCTGTCAGAGCGTATCGTCCAGCGATCCACCTCGGTCCGTCCAGTTCGGCAGGTGCGAGCGCACTCGCTTCGGGTTGCCACCCCTCGAGAGGCCCGGAAGACGGTCACCCGAAACCGGGCCTTCTCTGTGGCAGCCCCATCCATATGGAACGCCATCCCCAGCGAAGTGCGCTCTGCAGAGTCCCTGCAGGCCTTTCGAAAAGCTTTAAAGACCTTTTTATTTCGAGAGGCCTTTGGCGAAACTTAATTTTTTTTTCCCCCGCCATCGCTGTTACTATTGTTACTATTATGCCCATTGGTGTCTCCAATTTATTTGTTAGGACTCACGTCTTGACGTGCTGGGACGCGTTTGGAGGCCTTAGGTTTTTACGATTTTAGGATTTGCGAGGATACTATACTGTCTGTTTTAACTCGCTATTCTTGTATCTGTTTTGTTGTATTATGACTTGTTGTTAGCCGCTTAGAGTCCTTGTTGGAGATAAGCAGGATATAAATATAAATATAAATATAAATAAAATAAATAAATAAAGCTATCCAAGCAAACATGCCTGAGCTGAACTGAGATCTAAAGCCTCACCCTCACCCATTGTCTCCCATCATCTCTCCTGCCCCCCAACGTTCACATTGTTGTGTCTCCTCCACAGGTGGTTATTCACCTTGAGCCAGCATTCAAAGACCAAAATCCTTTTTCTGCTCCTCCCACCTGGATGGTTCGTGATAGCCTCCCCCCTCCCTACACTTCTCATACTCATGAGATAGAAGTGTAACTTCTTTGTATTACAGTGCCCAGAATTCTCTAGCCAGCCTGGCCTATGGGGTTCTAGTTCTACCCTGTTTTCAAAGTTTGGGTATGAATAGTATCCATATGAAATATTATTTCTAAGTCTTCCTGCTTCAGTTAGAGGACCTCATCCCCCAGAATACTTCAGATAAATTATTTGGATTAGAACAATGGAAAATCACCAGGACATATGGCGGGTTGAGGCCCAAGCTATCCAATGGTAAAATCAGAACTATCTATGAAAAAAACCCTCTATTTCTTGCATTGGCTATTTCAGTTTGGTAAGAGGGCTACATTTCCCAGGATCTCTCAGCTTACGCATTTAGTTTCAGTGTGACATCTGTGTATCATTTCTAAATATTTTTTGTGTCTAGTTCATAATATCCATTTCATATATCATGTGAGGTAAAAGAACTACTAATCTTAAAATTCCTGTAGGTAAATTCTTGAAACTACACCTTCCGTGCTTCTCTGTCCACTGACTCCAAGCAGAGGAACCAAACTCTAGACTTGTCCCAGGAGCGAGAGATACTAAGAACGGGGTGTATTGGAGGAGAACAAAGGCTTAGAAACGTTTCCATCAGATTTGCAGGCCAAAAAACAACAACAAAAAGGTCACTCTTAGATTAACAGAGGGAAGTAACAAAGTTATCAGGGATTATGGAGGGAAGAAATGCTTCAAAGGTGGTGACCTGGAACGTATGTGCAAGGTACAATATGGCCTGCACATGTAGCTAGTGTAAACCAGTAACTGTGTTGGAAGGCAAAAGAGCTAGAGGAGCAAGTGGCTTAAATGTATAAGAGAAGATGAGGAGTATTCATAGGCAGAAATCTTGAGCAGCAACAGCAGACAAGGGAGGCTCTGGAAGCAAAACAATAAGACCAAGTGGAAGAGAGAAATGCTGATGATGAATCAAATAGGGTGGAGGAAGCACCATGGAAAAGTGCCACAATTAGGAGTAAAAGAAGGAGAGCACTCTCCAGCAGTGGGCCTGCAAAACTGCTTTTTAGTTCTGGAAGAGGAGTCTGGCCAACAACAAACAGCAGAAGAAGACTTACGCGAGACCTCACAAGCAGGCATGAGAGAGGCTGATGTTCAGTCCTGAACCCACACTGTACCAATTACCAAATGTACAATGTACAATGTAGCTATAGTAGGAGATTCCCTGCTACATGAGACTGAAACTGAAATACAGTAATCCCCCACCTATCACGGGGTTAGGGAACCGACCCAACCTGCGATAGTTGAAAATCCGCAATGCTGGGTTGGGTCAGGACTTACCAGGCCTGGGTGCTGCCCCGAAGGGGCCTCTAATAGGCTTCCTGGGCCTGTTGGAGCCCCCAGAAATGGTTTCCGGAGATCCGAAAGTCACTTCTGGTTTTCCGGAAGTTACTTCCGGTTTGCTGGAAACCACTTCTGGGACCTCTGACAGGCCCAGGAAGCCTGTCGGAGGCCCCAGAAGTGGTTTCAGGCAATCCAGAAGGCACTTCCGGTTCACCGGAAACCACTTCTGGAGCCTCTGACACGCCCAGGTAGTCCATCGGGGGCCCGTTCTGGGCAGCGCCAGGCCTGGAGTAAGTGCAGGAGGCCTCAAACAGGCCCATGCAGCTTGCCCCAGGAGCCCTTTGTTTCATATACTGCAGTCCCATGATATACCAGGACCACAGTAGATGAAACACGAAATGGCAGGGGACGACTATATGCCAGGAAGATCCATGGACCAGCCACGTATGCGGTCTTCCTAGAGCAAGGACTAGGGATGTGACAGAAGTAATGTCATCAGTCATTAAGTCCGCATAGCGCATACGTATATCGCTTTCTTCTTGTCCACATGGGCACAAATGACATAGCCAAGAGGAGCTATGAAGAAAGCACATCAGATTTCAAGGCTCAGGGAAGGAAACTCAAGGACTTTGAGGCCCAGATAGTTTTTTTTTCATCCATCCTACCAGTACTAGGAAGAAGAATAGAAAGGGAAAAGAAAATACTGCAGGAGAATGACTGGCTACAAAGGTGGTGTTGATATGAAGGATTTGGCTTTTGGGACCACAGGGTGTACTTCCTGGAGGATGGACTGCTGGCAAGTGATGGGTTTCCCATCACAAGTTTTGGAAAGAATGTGTTTGGCTACAGAATGGAGCACTTCATCAGGAGAGCATTAAACTAAATTCTAAGGGGAGGGGGAGACACTAACACAGAGAAAAAGATAGATGAAAGTTCATGTACATCAAGAGGAACTGTGTGAGTGGGTTAATGGGGACCTATAATAATCTTCATAAAAATGTAGGAAAGGAAGCAGGTTTAAATCACATACTCTCCAGTGCCAGGAGTATGGGAAACAAACATGAAGAAATGAAGAACTGGACATCTTACTTCAGGAGGGCAAATATGACTTGATACAGTAAGTATAACTGAAACTTGGTGGGATGACTCCTGAGACAGTAGAATGATATTCAAAAAGAACAGAAAGAACAGAAAGGGAGGTGGAGTAGCAGTAGATGTAAAAATGCATATTCCTGCAGTGAAATATAGGATAATAAGCTGAGTTGTCTTGTTGAGAGTGTTGTGATCAATATAATTGGGAAAAACAAAAGGAACCTGGTTTAATGGAGTCTATTACAGTCCAACCAATCAAGAAGATGATGCAGATGAAACCTTTGGAAAACAAAACACCTGAAAACAAAAAAAAAATACATACAGGAAATGGAAGGATGGTCAGGCTACAATGAAAGAGTATAAACAAGTTGCAAGGAATTGCAGGGGTGATGTTAGGACAGTAAAAGTTGAGAATGAGCTGAGATTAGCAGCAGAAAGAATAACAACAAAAAGGTCTTCAGATAGGTTCATAGCAAAAGACAAAGAAAAAAAAACAGTGGCTCAGCTGTTCAGTGGGGATGTGAGAATGGTAACAGAAGATAAAGAAAAAGCAAAGGTGCTCAACTCCTACTTCATCTCAGTCTTTTCCCAAAATGACCCACCAGGCAAATATGAAGCAGAAAGAGAAGGGAGAGGACTGCAGTTTGAGATTAATAAACAAATTGTCAAGGGATATTTTACCACCGTGAATGAGTTCAAATCTCTAGGGCCAAATTAAATGCATCCAAGAATATTGAAGGAACTGGCTGAAGCATTCTCAGAACCACTCTATTGTTTTCTTAAATCATGGAGCGAAGTGCCAGATGAATGGAGGAGGGCTGATGTTGTCCCCATCAGCAAAAAGGGCAAAAAGGAGATACAGTACCAGGGAATTACAGACCACTCAGCCTGACATCAATCTCAGAAAAAATTATGGAGCAAAATATAAAATTATCACTCTGCAAGCATCTTAAAAATAATGTGACAATAACCAGAAGCCAACATGGATTTGTTAAGAACAAATCCAGCCAGACTAATCTTATCTCATTTTTGGTTGATTGATCTTCCTGATAGACACCGGGAATGCTGTAGATGTAATATATCTTGACTTCAGGAAAGCCTTTGACAAAGTGCCCCATGATATTCTGTTTAGCAAGCTCACTCGAAGTAGGCTGCATATCAGAAAAGTTAGATGGATACACAATTGGTTACATAATTGTATTTAGTGAATGTATCTCAATGGCTCCATCTCAAATTAGAAGGAAGTAACAAATGGAGTGTGCCAAGGCTCTGTAGTAGACCTGATGCTTGTCAATATTTTTATTAATGAGTTGGATGAAGAAGTGCAGGGAATACTAGTCAAATTTGCAGATGACACAAAATTGGGTGGAATAGCCAATAGCTTGGGAGACAAAAACAACATTCAAAAAGATATTGATAGGCTTGAGGACTGGGCTAAAAACAATAAAATGCGTTTAACAGGGATAAGTGCAAAGTTCTGCACCTAGGGAGGGGAAAACCAAATGTACAGTGACAAGATAGGGGATACTTAGTTCAGTAACACTGCAAGCAAGAAGGATTCTGGGATTGTTGTAGATCACAGGCTGAGTATGAGCCAGCAGTGTGATGTAGCTTCAAAAAAGGCTAATGCAATTTTGTGCTGCATTAAGCGAGGCATAGTTTCCAGGTCTTGTGAGATACTACTCCAGTGGTGGCGAACCTTCAGCACTCCAAATAGTTTGCACCACAACCCCCATAGTCCTTTGTCATTGGTAATCTAGGCTTAGAATTCTGGGAGATGTGGTCCAAAACATCTGGAGTGCCAAAGGTTCGCCACCACTGTACTAGTCCCTCTGTATTTGCCACTGGTTGGTCAGGCCTCATCTTGAGTACTGTGTCCAGTTCTGGATGCTAGACTTTTAAGGATGACAACAATCTGGAACAAATTCAGGAGAGGGCAACAAAGATGATCAGGGGACAGTTTGAAGGAATGAGGCATGTTTAGCCTAGAGAAAATAAGACTGTTGGAAGATATGATAGAAGTGTTCAAAAACTTGAAAGACAGTCATACAGAAAAGGGAAAGGATTTGTTCTCGCTCATTTCAGAATGTGGGATATATAATGATGGATTTTAGTTAAGGTAACCCCAATTTAGGCTGAATATCAGAAAAAAACTCTTAATAGTTAGAGCACAATGCAATGGAACCAACTGCCTCAGGAGGTGTTGAATGCTCCAACGCTGGAGGCATTTAAGAAAAAAATCACACAACCATCTGTCAGACATACAGAAGTGATTTGGATTCCTGCACTGAGTCGGAGGTTGGACTCAATGGCATTATAGGCTCCTTCCAAATCTATGGTTCTGTGATTCTCTACAAAGCATACTCTGTCCTCATATCCTTCTCTCTGTTACCTTTTTTGCTTGTCTATAAGTCTATAAAGCATATTCTGTGCTGTGCTGCAATTTTTGTTTTAAACTTTCCAGCAAGGCAATTTTATCCTTTTTTCTATTGCTCTGACAAAGTTCTGACAGCAAACTCTGTAGGATATGCTGCACTCTGGTTGTGTTCAGGCAGGAATGAACACCAGACCTGAGATTTTAAAAATTACTATATTTGTACTTCCAGTTCTATTAGCCACAACTTAACATTATATCTACCCCGTAAAATATACGGCAGTTTGTCGAAATAAGTCATCTTCACAGCTCGTTGTTTTTTCCAGGCACATCAAGTTAAACCCCAGTTTGTTCTATTTGGATGAAAGAAAAATGTGCACTTTGGAAAGCTTGCTGTCTCCTGCTGATTAGGTCAGAGGAATGGGGAGCAAGAACTTGCCAGCCTCATTCCTGTCTTGATAATGATCAGGATTTTTTTAACATTTTACCTCAGTTTGGCCTTGGAAAATGTCATTAGTTTTGTCCAGAGTAACTATGTCATCTGGACGAAGCCTCAGTGAGATACTATGAACAGCTCAAAGGACCATTTTGAGAGAAAACATAAATACGGTACGTTACTGCAGCTATAGCAAAATAGCACCAAGGATGGCTGAAACATTCATTGAGTAGCATCCAGTATCTGTTTAGATCACACAGAGGCATTCATATTTCTGGGTTATTGATGTCTGGGGATCAGTCAGCACAGCAGGAGTGACCCAGCTTGGTGCATCTAGTGTAAAGAATGCTCTATTTCATATGGTAAAGGAGAAAAAACCTTTCTACATTCACCTCAAGTGAATGGAGTATTAACTAGTCTCCCAACCAGCCATGTAATTATGTTCTACTTAATGAGATTCCCAAGACAGGCTGTTCTTTTTCATTTCTTACATTTAAAATAACTGTGGGTGATGTCTGTACCCTATATACAGTTGGTATGTATACCCCCCTTTATTCCTTGACTTTCTTTTAAAGAACTCCAAATGTTGTTTCAAGATGTTAACTTGTTATATAATCAGAATAATGTCTGGAAGAGAGGGAAGGAAGGAAGGGGAAGATGGAAAATTGGAAATAGAAATGGGTGGATGCGAAAGTATGTGCTTTGGGGGAAACTGGCATGTGATTCTCTTTAAAACAGAAGTCTGAACATCTAGATATGAGATCTAGAAGCACTGATTCTGAGGCACATTTATAATTAATATGACATCATAAAATGATTAAGTAGTTCCATTGTCAAGCCCCACACACAGAGCACACACACAAGCAGGGTTCAGTTCTT
>JAHTLZ010000129.1:1892585-1904873 GCA_023846285.1 Phrynocephalus versicolor | reverse complement strand
TCCATCTTGAACAATGGCAGTCCATGGAATGAAGAGGCGGAAAGAAAACTCTGGCACATGTGATGGGTGCCCCTAGAATGTTATCCTAAGACGAGAAAAGAAATTGCTATAGTAGATTGTGTGGTTTGTTGGACAGGATTGCAGCCATAGCAGTACTTTTCAAAGTGCACTGAAACCTTGGTTTACAAACACCTTTGTTTACAAATAAAACCCACTGAAAATAATGCCTCAGTTTATGAATCCCCCCCCCAGTGCTTCGGGCTTCAGACAGGGGAAATGTATAATTGATCAGTGCCATGTTGTCACGTTCTTAATCATTTAGTTAGTAAGTATTCATCACCAAAAATGGGGTTCTTTATGCTGCCTTCATAGACTTTAAATCAGCTTTTGATCTTATTTCTAGAGATAGACTGTAGTTAAAAGTGGAGGTTACGAATATTGACAAACAACTTCTGTTAGTGCATCTTCTACATGAGCATTTCTATTTACAGGTGCACTGCAATTCTAATGGGATTTTATCCAATCCAGTTCCTGTATGAAGAGGTATATGGCAGGGATGCATTCTGCCTTTCGCCTTATTCAATCTCTATATTAATGGAATTGTTGAGAGTTTATCCAACATAGATTTTCATCCACCCAAACTGGCATCTCGTCCAGTCTCTATACTGTTGTACGCAGATGACGCAGTACTTTTTGGGCAAGGTGATTGAGCGAGTCGCCACCCTGCGTCTCCAGTTGTTCCTGGAGGAGAACCATGTCCTGGATCCCTTCCAATCCGGGTTTAGGCCGCGTCATGGGACTGAGACGGCTCTGGTCGCTCTGCACGATGATCTGTTGAGGAGGGCTGACAGGGGTTGCTCTACCCTGCTGGTCCTTCTCGACCTGTCAGTGGCTTTTGATGCCGTCGACCATGGTATCCTGCTGGGGCGGCTTTCTGAGGTGGGGATTGGGGGTCTGGCTTTGTGCTAGCTCTATTCCTTCCTTGAGGGCCGCACCCAGCGCGTGAGCTTGGGGGGTGAGTTGTCGGCTCCCTGGACACTCTCTTGTGGGGTGCCTCAGGGGTCGTCCCTCTCCCCAATGCTCTTTAACATCTATATGAAGCCGCTGGCAGAGATCATCCGGAGTTTTGGAGTCTGCTGTCATCAGTACGCTGATGACACGCAGCTCTATCTCTCCTTTTCCCATGGTGCAGTGGAGGCTGTCCAGACTTTTGATCGTTGCCTGGCCGCGGTTTTGGATTGGACCAGGACCCACAGACTCAGGCTCAACCCTGGAAAGACCGAGGTTTTGTTCTTCGGGGGTGGCTCGGAGGGGTACTGTGGCCCTCTTCCCAGTCTGGGCGGGTCCACCCTCCAGCTGGCGCAAAGAGTGAGGAATCTGGGTGTCGTCCTGGATCCGGACCTGACCCTGGAACCCCAGGTGTCAGCCGTGACCAGGTCGGCCTTTTATCATCTTAGGCTCATCGCCCAGATTCGCCCGTACCTTGATGAGAGCTCCCTGAGGACAGTGGTACAGGCGCTGGTCAGGTCGAGGCTGGATTATTGCAACGCTCTCTACATGGGGCTCCCCTTGAACCTTGTACGGCGATTGCAGCGGGTCCAGAATGTGGCAGCCAGGCTGTTGGTTGGTGCGCGTTGTTATGACCGCACCACCCCCATCCTGGCCTGCCTACACTGGTTGCCCGTTGCCTCCCGAATAAGGTTCAAGGTGTTGGTTTTGGTCTACAAAACCCTCCATGGCTTGGCCCCCGCTTATCTGGCAGAGCGTCTCCCCCGACAACTAGATCCGGCCCGACCCACCCGATCTTCCTTGGCCCTCTCGCTCCGGACCATCACCCCGAGGGAGGCCCGTAAATTGAGCACATGTGGACGGGCCTTCTCAGCGGCGGGACCAACCATCTGGAATAAGCTGCCGAGCGAGCTACGGCAGGCCCTGTCGCTGGCGTCGTTTAAGAAAAATCTAAAGACCTTACTTTTCCGGGATGCCTTCGGCACTGATTAGGGATACAGTTCCCCCCCCTTCCCTCCCCTGCCTGGCCTGCTTGATCGCCCGCCATTCTGTGTTCGGACTTTCGGATGTTTTAGTTGTTATATTTTATTTTATTTTGTGTAAACCGCCCTGAGCCCCCTTGAGGGAAATAGGTGCGGTATATAAATGCAAAAATAAACAAATAAAATAAATACTTTTGTCAACTTCATGTGCGGGGTTTAGAAGGCTCTTCAGATCCTTCTCCTTCTACTGTACACAATGGTTAAAAATCAATTATACCAAAACCAAAGTAATGGTTTTCAGTAGAAGGAGGATTAAGCATAAATGGGCCCTTAACGGTCACCAAATTGAACAAGTCCAGCAGTGTAAGTACCTAGGTATAACATTCCAGTCATCAGGTGCTTGGTCCACATACATTAACTGTAGCAATGAGAGCGCAATAAGTAGGTTTTTCAATACGACAGGGAAAACATGTTCCCTTGACTTTGCAAGTTTTTAGGGCTAAAATCATCATCCAAATGCTCTACGGTTCACAGCTGTTTGGATATGCTCACCTGAAACCCTTGGAGATCGTTCAAACCAGTTTTGCAAGAGCTATTTTGGGCATTCCCTTATGTGTCTCCAACATATCACTTGGCCTAGAGGCTGGACTTATTTCCATTGAATCATTAGCTAATTTTCTTATGGTTAAACGTTGGCTTCCTCTTGGATGGCATAACACCCTTGCTCTTGCTAGATAAATCCCAATCCCAATGGAAAAAGCAAATAATAAAAGTGATAAATAATATAGGATACTCCCTCTGTACCTTCCAAGCAATGGATTATTGCAAAGCAACAAATGAGGTGAGGCTACGAATTAGAGACATAGCTTTACAGAATCATGCTGCCCTGGTCGGGAAATTAGACTTTCTAAAGAAATCTGCATTCACTGTGTCCCTGTACTTGGACAGGATTGTATCCCTCTCTTCCAGGAGGGCTTTTTCCTGGGCTAGATTTAATGTTCTTCCCTCCAAGCTTTTGGAGGGAAGGTAACAAGGTTTACCACTATTAGATCGTAACTGTCCATGTCCCAGTGACCAACTGGAAACTATAGAACATGTCCTCTTATTCTGTACTGATTACCAAGATTTACGTAGAGAACTCATCTCCCCAATCACAGGTAAATTCCCTGGGAGGTCAATAGACTTTTATTTGCATCTTTTCCTCTCTGACAACTTTTACCAAATAACCAGGCAAGTTGCTAAATTTTGTGCAGTAGCAACAAGGGTTCAAAAACAGATTGTAAATTGAGGTCAAAAAACATAGTAGCCATGTAGCTGATGACTGCTTTACTGTGAACCAGATCTAATTTTAATCTGTATCTTTGATCTATCAATTATATGGATTAATTTAAACATTATTATGGAATGCATATTTGATAGTTCTGTATATTTGCTACTTGCATTAATTTTAGTTTGGTCTTTGACCATAAATAAAGATAACTAATTAACTACCTTGAACCTTATCTGGGAGGCAATGGGTAGCTAATGCAGGCGAGCCAGAATTGGGGTGATGCAATCATACCTGCTTGCACCAACCACCAATCTGGCTGCCACATTCTGCACCTGCTGCAGTCACCGAACAAGGGTCAAGGGAAGTCCCATGTAGAGAGCATTACAGTAGTCTATCCTTCAGACAACCAGCGCTTGAACAACTGTTCTCAGAGAGTCACTGTCAAAGTACGGGTGGATCTGGGTAATTAGCCTAAGTTAGTAAAAGGCTGCCCTAGAAAGAGCTGCCATCTAAATGTCACTAACATTGAAAGAGGATATTGACTTGGTTATCTGGTTTTGTTGAGTTTTCTTAAACTTAAATATATTTGATAGCTTGCTGTTAAGAAATATGTGTTGGTTGACAATTCTCTTCTTGCATGTAAACTCTTCCTTTCTTCCTTCCTTTCTTTCTTTCTTTCTTTCTTTCTTTAATCAAATGAATAGAATCAAAATAAGAGAAATGAGTGGCTTTCTCCAACAGTCCATCAGATTGGAGCAGATCCAGAAAATTGTCCAAATTTTGAATCAGACCTTGCTTTATTTGGCAAAAAAGCAGAGATTTGGCTGGGAGGCACAAATAGGAAGGGGCAAGTTTTTATAATGAACTTGTTAAAACATTGCATATGGATAGTACTGCTGGTCTACTTCTTTGAGCTATTTCAGATTTATAGATGGCTTGAGACCTTGAATTATTTCTTTGAGAGCCCAAATTCAGTTCTGGATCCATTCCCGACCAGATCTTAAATGATTCTGCCAAGTAGACATGGGCACGACTCGGCAAAATTGTTGTTTCCGTTTTCGGTTGTCGTTTCCGTTACGTAATGAGAACGGTAATGATAATTAAGCCATCAGAACTCGAACTCGAACCGACAAAAGAAAAATTTGGTCGGGTTTTTTGTTGTCGTTCATGGCATTGCGGTGATCGCTCAATGCCATTGGCAAGCAGCACAGAAAAAGTTTTAAAAAGTAAAAAAAAAAACCCGACTCCCGGCCAAAAAAGCAGGCGGACATATGCCTGCCTGAGGACACTTACCTGAGGGGTGGTTTCTGGGGGGGTCCCCGGCCTTCCCCCCCCTCCTGTCCTGGGCTGCTTGCACCAGGCTGGGGGGGGGGTCATCCTCGTCGTCTCCAGAGTCCATGCCATGCGGTGGGGGTGGATCCAAAATGGCAACCGCAATATTTATTTTTAAATCGTGGTCCAAAAACCCACCAAAGCACAACAGAAACATGTGAAAATTAGGTATTTTAAATGCCTGAATTTTTATAGTAGCAGCAGTGGGTTTTTTATAGCAGTAAAAGGTCGCACTGATTTTATTTTATTTTATTTTATTTTTTATTATTTTAGACCTGCCCATGTGGGCTGGGCATGGGATGGGACCATGCAATTTTTTTGAACCATTCCACCAATGGCATGGCCAGGTTTTGCCTGACATTTCTGGATGTCGCCTGCCCACCCGCGCTGCCGCCCGCCCGCTCGCCCACCCGTGCCTCCCCCCTGCCGCTGTCACCGCCCACCCATGGCCCCCCGCCACCGCCGCCCGCCCGCACCTCCCCACCCACCGCCCCACCCGCCCCACCCGCTGCCTAGGGCGCAAAAACACCTAGCGCCGGCCCTGATTGCGGGACGGCCCCATGCTCCCTGGGACGTCAAGTCGCACTAAATCGCGGCGGAAACGACAAACAGAAATGACAAATTTTTGAAAATTATCGCGACAAACGGAAACGACTCGAAACGGACCCGTCCCGACAAACGACAACTCGGAAAGTAATTTTTTCTGGTCGTGCCCATCTCTACTGCCATGTCTGAAATACATCTGAGTCATCCTTAGGTTTGCTCAAAGTTTAGAAGGATTTAGAGCATAGCAGTCACATATTCAATAGGCACCCGGGCCATGAATAGACAGGGACCTGTAGGTTTGAATTTAGGTCATCCTTGTCATACTTAAAGCCAACACAAAGTTATTGAAGGAAATGCACATTCAGAAGTCAAATTATTCATAAGCTGAACAGCAGTTTCCCATAGGAATGCACTGAAAATCAATTAATCTGTTCCGGAGGTTGGAAAAAAGACAAAAAGGGAACAGATTAATTGGTTTTCGGTGCATGCCCATGGGAAGGCTTTCCCAACCCCCCGCAGTCAAGGGCAGCCATGCCAGACAGCTGGCTTTGACAGGTCTGACCTGTCAGAATAGGCTGGGGGTTGCGGAGAGCAGCTTTTGTCTGCCCTTGACTGAGGGAGATCGCCCATTGATCTTTGGGCAGCCCAGGCAACTTGCAAGGCAAGTGCTTACCTCCAGGTAAGCACTTATCTTCACTTACCTCCGGGCTGGACCGATCGATCTTCAGGCAGCCCAGAGGTAAGCACGTATCTGGAGATAAGTGCTTACCTGGAAGTAAGTGCTTCCCTTGCATGGCACCCAGATTGCCCAAAGATCAATTTGATGAGCACAGCAGGGACTCATTGATCCTCACCCAGCCCAGGTGCCTTAGAAGGGAAGCAAGGAAGTAGGAGTGACAAATCCAGAGATCGCTGCCTCCTTCTCCTTCTCCTAGGTGCTTTGATCTCTTTTGCAGAGATCAGAGCAACCAAGAAGAAGGAGGTGGTGGCAAAGGGCAGCGAACGCTGCTCTCTGCCCTGTACGATAGCTGTCTTTGACAGGTCTGACCTGCCAAAGTCAGCTGTCATCCGGACCAGAGAGTAGCGTTTGTAAGTCAAATTATTTGGTTGTCGAAGCAACTATAAGTCGAGATACCACTGTACTGCATGCTACTGTGCATCAGATGGAACACTGTATTTTTCTGTCTATAAGACAACCCCATGTATAAGACTACTGTTTGCAGAAACAAGGTATGGGCAGTTTTGCAAATGCACGGTTCTCTCCTCAGCTTATTTCCATGTATAAGACAACTCTCAATTTTTAGTCTAATGGTTTTAGAAAAATATAGTTTTATACATGGAAAAATACAGTATATATTCCTAATGAGAGATGGACATAATTCTTTAGCACTGTGTGTGGGGCACAGGGAGTATTAAATCTCCCATGTTCCTAACAATAGGCCACTCACTTGCCAATTTAAGGACTTTCAGGAAGGGTAGCCATGTTAGTATTTTCAAGAATTTGAGGCAAAAATCAAAGAAAAACAAAGCAAAGCAAAGCAAAGCAAAAGACAAAAACATGTGGCACGTTAAAGACTAACTTTCATATTTTAATGTAATGTTTTGTGGACTACACGTCCACTTCTTCAGACATATAGCAGCAGAATTAGGTGTGCAATATAATATGGGATGGGATACACATTTCATACCAGGTATTCATTGGCTGTAGTATATAGAGTTGGGGGTTGATAGGGGAAGGGGAGAGAGGAGGAGGGGGAAGAAGGGGAAGGAGAGTTGATTAGTAGAAATGGTGGGAACACTAGGCCAGGGTCTATAAAGCAAGGATGATTTCATGGCTCTGGGGCCAGGATCTGTTTATATTAAGCTTGGTACTATGGCCCTGACATAAGTGAATGACAGGCCAGCAAGGTGTCACTTAATGTCAAACAAATCCAGGATACTTATAGTCCTGGTGCATTAAAGCTAATACTAGCCTCAATAGTAGGACTCTGTATTGGTTTCCAAATTAATCATATGCTACATTCTTAATTAATTCTAGGACAAAATGGATATGCCTTCCTGCCTGAACTAAAAACCTGGGGGTGGGGCGGGGTGTCTTTCTAAAAAATACTTTTAATTTACTTCATTAAATTATTTTGTCTTTAGCTGAAAGAAGCTGCCTTCTGCTCCAGGGGTGAGCTTTCCCCAGGTCTATCTTTTATCTTCACCTCCAATCAAATCCTGAATTATCCATCAACTTTTCCTTTTACAGACTTCTCTTTCATGGCATGTTGTTTCAAAAATCATTTTAAAATGTATAAATTAGTTTGCAGAATAAGAAAGTTTAAGAAAGAATGAAGAAGGATATTTCCCAGACAACTGAGCTGGAAGTACAATGTTTTGCAGTCTGTGGCTGCTGCGAAAGTGTCTAATGTCATGCTATAAGGTTCAAAGCACCCCTTACCTGCCCCCTCCAGGTCTTGCTTAAGGCTTTGCAAATACCGGACCCTTCAATCTAATCTGGTAGCATATCTCAGCACTTAATGCAGGTCTTTCAACATGGAGTTAAACCACTCTGGATACCAACCTCACCATGACATTTGGCACACACTGTCCTTCCCAAAGGGTGGCCCTGCATAAAATGTACTGCAGTAATTCCATTGGATGGACCACAGCAGTCAATGTATCAATGTGTTAGAATGACTGTTACTATCTTTCCAGACAAAGCTTTTGAAAAGGGTTTCTGATCACTGAGACCATATATGCCTCCTGTGGCAATGCAGGGTCAAGGAGTATCCCATGATTACACAACTGCTTCTACATGGAGTGGAGCCAAGGTTTTGCACAGCCTCCTTTAGATGCTGCATAATGGTAGTCCTGGATATCAGTGATTTGCTGATTGCACTTCTTTCAGTTCAATTATTTCTTTCTGCACCAAGTTCATTTTAACCAAGAATGTTAAATTCTAGCCATTCTCTGAAAGGGTTGAGCAGAAGTAGGAGAACAGCTTCCCTAGCTGCCAAAACAAGTATACTGCTCACTGTTGGAAATACATGTCCTTGTGGTTGTTTCAAATGCAGTGATAAATTAAATATTGCTGGGTAGCTCAGTGAGATGGAATTTCTGACTATGGTGCCTGGGTTCAGAATTTCAGTTCCGCACTGTACTTCCCAGAAGAGAAAGCAGTCTGTGTGAAATTTGGCAAATGGTGTGATCCCTAGAAGGTGTCACTGGTATATCACTTCTTCTTTATATTTAGCAAAGAAGGATCACAGTTAAGTCAGAACTGACTTGATGGCATGCATTTGTTTATTTAGTCTGCCTCTGTAAAAGCAAAAGTGTTCTGCTTATAGTTGATCATACCAGCAAATCTAATTACTGTACCTCTGTTTTATGAGTTATTCTTTCCTGTTATTCTACTGAGCTTATGAAAGATGGACTAACATGATAATTAAATGATTACTGTACCAACACTTCTCTCCACATTCCCTAATGACCTCTTTGTTCCCTAATGACCTCTTTGTTCTTTCCAGATTTGTTTACATCATTTCCTCATCTTTAAATAACATTCTTCTGTTCTTTCAAGGAGCTTCTGATGTGAACCCATGCTGTAATCTTTTCTGTTTTGCTTAATTTGATTTTCTCCCTGCTGTCAATTTTGAAGCAAACACAGCACATGATAAATAATACTGCCTTTCCACAAGTGAAAGTGTTTAAAGCCCCTGATGTGTATTTTCTGGAAAGGAAGGGGATTTGCCTCCAAGTCCAGAAACTGAATTCCAGTTAGAAGTTTAGAAAAGAAATGTCCCAAGAGAGAAGTGGTCATTAAAAGAAGCATGGGTGATTTGTAGATGGGAAAATTATCCTTAGATAAAAGAAAGATGGTGTAGTAGGATAAGGAACAGGAACATTGGACCTGAAAGATTTTGGCATAATTTGTTCTAACAAGCACAGTGGTTTCTATTCTTTTAAAGGGTTCAGTTTCTGGAAAAGAAAATGCAATGAGAACTTGTGTATATTAGTGCGTGTTTCTCTATGTGTGTGCATGTATTAGTATATGCATTGTAATATCAGGTCAGGAATGGAAAATGCACTTTGAACATTCTAGTTGCCATGGAAACTTTGTGAGCTATGCAAGTAGACTCTTTCATCTCCTTGTGAGTTGAAAATGCAGGAGTGTCAGCACTGAAGCTCAGGAAACGAAGGGTGGTAGGAGAGAGGCTCTTAAAAACATCCTTCCAGTGGTCATGGAAGAATGTGGGACAGAAGGAAAATACATGCATGCACACATACCATAACAACATAAAGAGTAGGTCAGGTTTATTAGAAAGCATGAAATGGAGGCAAATGAATAAACTAGCGGCATAGTGTAGGTTGCCAGCACCCAGGGCAAGTATTTATTTGTTTGCTTGTTTGTTTTATTTCTATACTGCCCATCTTCCAGAAGGAACTCAACAAAGTTAAAAAACAGCAGTCCAAAACAGGAAAAGAAGGGGAAACTCTCAGCAAGAGGCATCACGGGGGCGGGAGAGGGAAAAGAAAAAAAAATTAAATTAAATTAAGGGCCGCCAAATGCCTCCCTAAAAAGCATGGTTTTCAAAGCCTTTTTGAAGGCGGGCAGGGACTGTGCCAGGCGCAGCTCACTCGGAAGATGGTTCCACAATGAGGGGCCCACCACAGAGAAGGCGCAGTTGCGCATAACCAACCTCCGTGCCTCCCTGGGTGTGGCCACCCTGAGTGAGCGTGCTTGCGACATTCTAGTGGGCCTAGCCTCGGTTGACCTTTGGGAGATATGCTTTGACAGGTATTCAGGACCCAAGCCATGGAGGGTTTTATAAACCAAAACCAAGACCTTGAAGCTTATCCAGAGAAGCACGGACAGCCAATGCAGGCGTGCCAGGACTGGGGTGATGTGATCGTATCTAAGAGCACCCACCACCAGTCTGGCCGCCACATTCTGCACCCATTGGAGGCTCCGGACAAGGATCAAGGGCAACCCCACGTAAAGTGTGTTGCAGTAATCGATCCTCGAGATCACGAGGGCCTGCACAACTGTCCTCAGGGAGGACTCATCGAGGTACGGACAGATCTGGGCCCCTTGTGATTGCCTTGGGAGGCAATGGGGAGTGGGGAACCTCCTCCCTGCACCAGCACCTCCACAAGGCCTGCCTTGCCTGCTTTTTTATGACAGGGAGGAGGAGGAGGAGGAGGAGGAGGAAGGCAGGCTCCCAAACGGTGTGTACTGTAGCATGTCCCTGTAGGGGTGAGCAGGGCAGAAGGGGAACCTCGGGCCTGGAGGGAGCTGAGCTCAAGTTGTCCCATCTCCAAGTCCAAAGCCCGATGAGCGTAGGTGATGTCCTCCATAGGCGTTGGCTCTCCAGGTCACCCTCTCAGCCTTCACAAAATCTAGCCAGAGGGGGAAGTCAAGCAATTGAGTGAGGCAACCTCAGCTAAAAGAGGGGAGGAAAAGCTCACCTGATTACTCAATGGTTCCATGACAGGGTTGAAATATTATGCACGCCCCCAAGAATCCTGTACCTTGTGCCCCCAGTGACTTTTCATGCTTCTTTATCTCTTCACTTTTTAAGGTCTTGAGTCTCTTAGAAACAAATTCATGTTTCTTATTTCCCCCTGGAAATAACAACATTGCGTGATACTACACGAATAATTCTGAACAAATAAGGCAGAGAAATAATCTTTTTTTTTAAATCAAGTCAGATTATCTATTAGGGTATCTTGGACATCCTCTACTACTTATATCCAGGAATATATAGACTGCCATTTTCCTCAGACAAAGGACTGAGGTAACAATACCATCATGTCTAATTTAGCTTCAAAAACTCCCTTGAGGGGTGACTTCTTTTATTTACATTTGCACTGTTGGGCTAAGCCATGTCCCTAGGGCCATGGGGTAGAGGAATAAGATCCATGCTGGGATGAGAGAAAACAAAGGGAATAACAGGATGGGCTGAAGAATAGCAAGATGTCTGTACGGCATATAGTGTTGAGTCTGGGGATATTCCCCAAACTTTCTGGGTCAGATTTAAACAGCCAATAATACCTGACATGAGAGGGATTGATTGGCTCCATTTATTTAGCTAAAAAAAGGGATGCCAGAATGGAACTCACCTACCAAGCAGGAAGAAGAGATCACTGCCACAGAACACTTTCCTGACTTTATACAATACAGTAGACATGGGCACGACTCGGCGAAATCCTCGTTTCCGTTACCGTTTGTCGTTTCCGTTACGAACGGGGAACGGTAACGAGAATTACTCCGCTCCAGCTCAAACCCAACCCGATAAAGATAAATTGGGTCTGATTTTTCATTGTCGTTCATGGCATCGCGGCGATCGTGCGATGCCAAGCAGCACAGAAAAAAAGTTTTAAAAATAAAAAAACCCCGATTCCCGGCAATAAAAGCAGGCGAAAATATGCCTGCCTCAGTGAGGGCACCTACCAGAGAGGGGTGGTTTCTTGGGGGGGGGGTCCCCGGCCTCCCCCCCTCCTGTCCTGGGCTGCTGGTACCAGGCTGGGGGGGGGCATCCTCGTCGTCTCCATTTGCCATGCGGTGGGGGGATCCAAAATGGCGACCGCAATATTTATTTTTAAATCGTGGTCCAAAAACCCACCAAAGCACCACAGAAACATGTGAAAATCAGGTATTTAAAATGCCTGAATTTTTATAGTAGCAGCAGTGGGTTTTTCTTGCAATAAAACGTCTCCATTGATTTTATTTTATTTTATTTTATTTTATTTTATTTTTATTTTTATTTTTATTTTTATTTTTATTTTTTTACACCAGCGCATGTGCAATGACGGGCTGGCCATGGGATGGGACCATCAATTTTTTGCAGCCATTCCACCAATCACATGGCCAGGTTTTGACTGAAACTTCTGGGTGTGCCAGAGAGGGCATTAAAAGCCCACAAACCCTAACCCTAACCCTAACCCTAACCCATACGCCAGTACGCTGTCCTTCTTACTGGGTCAGAGGCACCCAGAGGTGCAGCCCACTAACCCACCCTAACATTAACCGTAACCCTAAGCCTAGCCCTTACCCTAACCCCAACCCTAACCCAGATCCGTACACAAGTACACTTTCCTTCTTAGTGGGTCAAAGTGAGGCACCCAGAGAGGTGCCTCGCAGAGCCCACTATCCCCTATCCC
>JAHTLZ010000129.1:1862113-1892575 GCA_023846285.1 Phrynocephalus versicolor | reverse complement strand
TGAGGCACCCAGAGAGGTGCCTCGCAGAGCCCACTATCCCCTATCCCATTCCCTAACCTGTACGGCAGTACGCTAGTATGCTTCCCTTCTTAGTGAGTCAGAGGCACCCAGAGAGAGAGGTGCCTCTGCCACTTACCCCCACACTAACATACATTACATAATGTAAATGTAATGTATGGTACGCGGCGGCTCCGCGAAACGCTTCCCTTCCCTTCTTAGTGGGTCAGACGTCAGAGGCACCCAGAGAGGTGCCTCCCAGAGCCCACTTACCCCAACCCCAACCCCAACCCAACCCACAAACCACAAACGGAAATGAGAAATTTTTGAAAATTATCGCGACAAATGGCAACGACCCGAAACGGACCTGTCCCGACAAACGACAACTCGAAACGTCATTTTTTCTGGTCGTGCCCATCTCTACAATACAGTAATCACCCACTTACCATGGAGGTTAGGAACCTGACCCAATCTGCGATCATGGAAAATCCGCGATATGTGGATGCTGGGTCAGGTTGGGACTGGGGGGGGAGGGACTGTCTGGGACCTCCTGCACTTACCTTAGGCCTGGCATTGCCCTGAACAAGCCTGACGGGCTTCCTGGGCCTGTTGCAGACCCCAGAAGTGGTTTTGGGCAATCCAGAAAGCACTTCCAGTTTTTCTGAAGCCACTTCTGGTTCGCCAGAAACCACTTCTGGGCCTCCAACAGGCCCAGGAAGCCTTTTGGAGGCCAGCTCGGGTCAGCGCCAGGCCTGGGTAATTGCAGGCCTCAAACAGGCCCACACATCTTGCCCCGGGGGCCCTTGCCTTCATATACTGCGGTCCTGTGATATACAGGGACCGCAGTATATGAACTACGAAATGGCAGGGGATGACTGTATCTATTTATAGTGCAACTCATTGTTCTTGTAAAACCAAAAATAACACCTTGGCTTCCTCATTTCCCTGTATCCTACTTGCTAGCTGATCTTATCAGCTTCTTGTTCTGTCCTGTCCTATATTCCATTAAACATTTACCGCGGTGTATTAACATTCCGTGCTGAGTTCATTTTGTAATCAATATGTATCTTGTGCAGTTCATTTTGTAATTAACATATTTCTTGTGCAGCTGACCTCTTATTTCCTACCTTTTCATATTTGAGACCCTGATTTATTATGGGTCTCACCTAATCCTACCTTACTTAGGGGTCCCCTAGATGATAAGCATTAAGGTTTATTTTACTAGGGAGTACTGTTGGGCTGCTATTTGTACAGCACATTGTATCAGACAACAGGTAAATTCAAACAGAGACATTAGGACAATTACTGCTACAAGCGGTTGTTTTAACCATTTAAATTCCAGAAGCCAGTTTTTAAGCCACCATCAATCTCCCGCTGATAAATATGTCTTCGGGACATCCGAAGCAATTTAGTGTAGCTTTTGAACATCTACTTCAATTCTTCCACTTTCATTTACACAATAGCATCAGGTGGTATAAAGCCAGAAACACAGCCCTCTGTCTCAACAAATAGTCCAATGCCAATTTATGTTGTAATAACGTGCTGGCAATAGAGTCAAACTCTGTCTAGAGAGTGGAGACTGCTGCAGTGGTGGCATTTGCCAGGGCTTCAAGTTGATAAGAAAACTGGCAAATCTGGTGAATGTTTTAGACCCATGCCTACCTGCGGGTAAAGAATACAGTGGTACCTCGACTTATGAATTTAATCCATTCCAAATGCATGCTCTTAAGTTGAACTACTCTTAAGTTGGGGTACCTATCTAAAAAATTGAAAAATTAAGTTTAAAAAAATCAAAAAATGGAAAAAATATTTGTAAGTCGAGCAGACCATATCTAAAATTTGTAAGGCAGCAGTTAAAATGCCAACAGTTTTCTGCTCTTAAGTGGAATTGCTCTTAGGTTGAGCTGCTCTTAAGTTGGGGTACCACTGTAGCTCCAAAGCACTCCCCCTCAGTAAGATTGGTGTTCTCAGGATCAAAGCCATAGGAAGCATCAAAGGCTTGTTTCACCCAATGCCACCTAAAATGTGGGTCCCAAGCCTGAGCTGGCCAGTCCTTGGATAGAACTGGAGCCCAGTTGGGACCAGGATGCCAATGGTACAGGTACTGTTCTAGGCTTTTGGGAGGATATGGCCAGCCCAGGTGCCACAGATCCAAAACAGTCCAGATGGGGGACCAAATAAGACTGTTCCTACAGCTCCAGAGTAGGTGTCATACACCTTGTTAAGAAACACACGCCCCTCGAAGTGGGACAAACCTACTGTAAGAAGGTTGTCCATGTGTTGGAAGAGGGTAGTTTCAAAGGGAGAAAAAGAGCAAAGATCAGAGGAAAGGGCTTGGGTGAAATGACTTTTGATATTGTTGACCACGGTATTGTTGACCTCCTAGGGAGGCTCTCTGAGTTGGGGGTGGAAGCACTGGCTGCCGATCCATTACCACATTGACTTTACAGTCTTAATGTTGACATATAAAGCCCTAAATGGTTTGGGGACATCCTATCTGTTGGAGCAGCTCCTACCCCAGAGTTCAGCCTGTGTCACTCGTTCATTGCAGGCAGGTCATCTGAGGGTGCCGACACCAGGGAGGTCAACAACAGGGAAGTGGTCCTTTTTGGTGGCAGCTCCTAGATTCTGGAACCAACTCCCCTTGGAGATCTGCCTGGCCCTCTCATTGTTGATCTTCAAGAAAAGATTGAAAACTTGGGTATTTCAATCTGCTTTTCCTGATTATTAACTGTTACGTGGAATAATTCAGGGAGGAAATGGTGGAGGTTTTTTTTTTCATTTTTTTTCCTGGAGACTTCTCAGAAAGAGAAAAAGAAAAAATGATTATAGAATGTTTTATTTTAACACAATGAATAAAATATTGCTTCTTGCCTTCTTTAGATTCCTCTATCTTCTGCAGCATGTGGAATAATCTGGTCTATGTTTGGAAACACTCACACTAAATCAAGAAATAAACTGACATGTGAAAGGATAGAGAAGTTTGTTTCAATCCAGGCAAACTTTCAGTTTTTAGAAGTCCATAATAACTGTGTTAGTAACAGAAACAACAGAATAGCTGCAGAAGCAATGACTGAAACTGATACTGATAATTACAGCTCATAAAATGATTCTGATTAAATTTCATGTTCATTCGTTGAAACTTTGTCCCACTCCCTTCTATTTATTTCCTCCCTCTTCAATTCTTTTTATGAGAATGGGGTTTTTATTTTATTTTTATATAATACTTTGGATTTTTAAACATTGTTTTCTAAATGTTTTTTGGTTCAACATAAACAAGTAAACAGTTCAGGAGGTTGATACTCCATTTCTTATAATTATAAATCTATATTTTAATAGTAAATTCTGTTTGTAATAATTGTTTGGGTACACTATATTTTAATATGCTAGTTGTGATAATTTATGCCAAGTCAGATTATCCATAGTCATATTTTATGTTCTGAAAGTAATAGAATGACTTTCAAGCTGTAAAAGGGAGGGGTGTTAATGTAGGTTTTTTTCATTTTTTCCAAAGATTTCCATTTCCCCATGGAGAAAAAAAAGGGGGGGGAAGGGTTTTTCCCCCTGAGCTTCAAAATGTCGGAAAATTTTACATCTAGGGATTAGCAACAACTGAATGCAATTGGAAAACACGAGAATTAAGCTCAAGGAGGCCCTGCCCCCCCAAAAAAAAACATTTGGACAGGAAAGTGTTAATAGCATTGTGAAGACCGAAGTGAGCTTCAACCTTGATATGAAACTGATGAATGGAAACTGTTAGTGAAGAAGGTTTTAGTGGAAACTGGTGTGGGAAAGCATAGTAGGCAAACCAGGGGTACCAGTATACCACATTGCTGGGTCTACAGTGGACCAAGCATCTGGTGGGCCAGAAGGAGAAGGAGGTGCTAAATAACAAAGGTGGGAAAAGGTAGAAGGGAAGGTAACATGGACTTCATCGGGAGTACAATGAATAGTGCTTGGAGGAGAAGAAAGGAATGTTGTAAATGAGGATTGATAGGTGCAGTTTCAGATACAGAATCATGGGTGATAGACCCCCCCCCATCCCCAGTGAACAGGAGGTGGGGGAAAGAAACTTTCACTAGGCTGTTGCTTTCACTGGTGCAGATAACAATTTCATCTCCAATGGCCAATCTCTCCACAGAAGGAGCACTGGTTCTGGTCCAAAGGACCAGGGAACAGAAGAGTGATATCCTACTGCTGAGGGGCATGAGAAAAACATGGACGAGGTGGAGGTTGCCATGTAGGGTGAGGCTGGGGCTTCTGAAAAATTGGTTGAATAGCAGCTGCCAGAAGGGCAGCTTTCTTTTTCATCCTTTGGTCTGCCTTGATTTCCTCCAACTCAGGTCTCTGATTAAAAAACAAACCTGAAAAGCTGTCTGAAGGAGAACTTGCGTAGTGAGGGCTGAGGGAGTGGGTAACTTTTGGAGATTTTTGCAGATATCAGGGTAGGATTCGAAGATAAAAGCAGTATGGATGGCAGCAATATTGCCACATTAATGAACTGATGCTAGGCATCTTTTAAACATGTAAGAAAATCATCGTGGCTTTTCTCTGGCCCCTGGATAATGTTATAAACTTTATGGAAGTTTACAATGTTTGGGACGCCCTTTTGAAGTCCTGCTAGGACTGCATGCACTGCCTGAATTAGGTTTCTACCAGACTCTGTACAGTGGACCCTCGTATAACAAACAGTTTGTATAACATAAAATCTGTACAACATAAAAAATTCTGGAGATAGGGGAAATTTGCTTAACAGAATTGTCTATGGGGCGAATCTGTACAACATAAAAATGGTCGTGGTTAGGAATTACTCTGTTTTCAATGCATTCCTATGGGAAATTTGTATAAAGGAAAATTTGCTTAACATAATTTCATTTGGAATGAATTAATTCCTTTATACAAGGTACCACTGTATTTGGATAATTAGTCACATCTGGAGGATTCAGGCTAATGAGTTCCTCTGCAGTGCCTGATTTTGAATTCGTACTAGCCGCCAGTCACTATAAGATTCATATGCTTTAGAAAAGATCTGACAGTTTTCTTCATCATTTAAAAGGCTCAAAAGGAGGGAGAAAAGATCTGGGATGTTAGGTCTATGAGTGGAGGCTGTGCTGTATGGCTGCTTCAAGACCCTCACCTGACCCCTCAGATGGGGGTAGAGTGGGACTGGGATGAGAAGGTACGTCCACCACTAGTCCGGGTTCTGGGACACACTGCAGATCTGGATGAAGTTGTGGAGAGTCTAGGTTTGGCAGGGGATTTATATTTGTTTGTGGGGGGTTTAAATTTGGCTGGGGATTTGGGTTCAGTTGTGGGGGATTTAAATTGGCTGGGGGTTCGGGTTTGGTTGTGGGGGATTTGGTTGAGGTGGGACATAAGGAGGAGGGAAGTCCTCTTCTTCAGGGACCATCATTCAGCCAATGGGTTTCTCAAAGATGATGCCTGGGCAAGTGGGGGTAGTACGCCGTTCAATAGCTGTACATTTTCTTGCTATCCCTTGAATATATTGAGGTTCAAAACTACATCAGCAGCACATGCCAGTTTCAGAGCTGAATCTTAGTGAAAATGGAAAGGTATGGAACATCATTGTCCTTCCGATTTAGAGCTAAGTAATTATCCATTTGTTGAGTGATTATGCCAGTTGTGCCCTCCAGTAGCCATCTCAGAAGGTCCTGTTTTAAATAATAAGAGGGCCAAATATCTCTGCAGAGTTTGCAGAGTTGGCATTTTGTGCACTTACTCCATAGTCGACCAAGGCCTTAAAATTGTCCAATGTACACTGGAGATATGTTTTTCATGATGCTTGGACAAAAGTAATGTTAGTCTTCCCTATGCTGACTGGCTTTCCAATTAACTTAATTCTGCCTAAAACTGCCCTGATCGAATGGTATTATTGTCGTGGCCCGGGTCCTAGTGACTGGGAATAACAGGTCAGGGATGGCCCTCTTGCTAGGGATCACCACCCCAGTCCTCACCCACGTGCCCAGGGAACTCACAATATGTTGTGCAACCACTCTCTCACTTGCACAGATGCTACCTGGTTGTTCCCTATACAGGGATTCAGAACTGCTGGCTAATCCTCCTGTTGGGGACGGCCACCCCAATCCCCACTGACACACCCTTATGCTCCCCCAATCACTCTGTTCCATGCATGGATGTTGCCCGGCTGGTCTCTTTGCAGAGATTGGGAACCGCAAGCTAATCTGTCGGGGGAGAATCACCCTGATCCACACTCATGCATCCATTTGAACTTTTCTTTCAACAGGGGAATATCAACTAGTCCTTTCCACAAGCACCTGTTCCTCTATACTCCACAGAACTTCCAATATCCCTTAAGAATCTCTCATTGACATTCATTCATGCCTTCACAGGTCCTGCTGAGATTCAGCTCAAGCTGACTTCCCAATAAAAGGGTATCAATGCACGCAGAGGTGTCGGGAGAGCCAAACCTTACATTTCTTCCAGAGCTGATTGGAAGGGGCACCCCCTCCAAAAAAAGGGGGGATGGTAATTTTAAAAGTAACCCTGTGGGAGTCAGAAGGGTTAGCCCCTTTGAGCCCACCCAAGGATGCCAAAATGTTGAGTCCAGAGCTATTCCCCAGACTTTCAAGGTCAGATTTAAACAGCCAATAAAACCTGACACCAGAAAGATTTGGGCAAGATGTTGGAGCGGGTGGTGGCCGGGCAACTCCACGCGCTGCTGGATGAAACAGATTTTCTGGATCCATTTCAATCTGGGTTCAGGCTGGGTTTTGGCACAGAGACCCTGCGACCCTGTTGATACTCCTGGTCCTGGACCTCTCAGCGGCTTTCGACACCATCGACCATGGTGTCCTTCTGGACAGGCTGGACAGGTTGGGGGTTGGAGGCACTGCTTTGCTGTGGTTCCACTCCTTCCTGGCTGACCGTGTCCAGAAGGTGGTGCTGGTGGACAGTTGCTCTGCCCCGTGGCGTTTACGTCATGGGGTTCCACAGGGCTCAATACTGTCTCCCATGCTGTTTAACATCTACATGGAACCACTGGGAGAGATCATCAGGAGAGTTGAGCTGAGGAGTCAGCAATATGCTGACGATACTCAGCTCTACCTCTCGTTCTCCAGCAATCCAGGTGAGGCGGTTTCTGTTCTGAACTCGCGTCTGGACCAGATAATGGACTGGATGAGGGTTAATAAATTGAAACTCAATCCAGACAAGACGGAAGTGCTGTTAGTGGGTGCTTCGCTGGACAGGTTAGAGGGCCACTTCCCTGTTCTGGACGGGGTTGCACTCCCCCTAAGGGACAGGGTCCGTCGCTTGGGGGTGTTCCTGGACCCCGGTCTAACTCTGGAAGCCCAGGTGGACTTGGTGGCCAGGGGTGCCTTTCTCCAGCTGCGGAAAATATATCAGCTGCGCCCCTACCTGGATGAACGGAGCCTCATGACAGTTATGCATGCACTGGTAACATCCCATATTGATTACTGCAATGCGCTTTACATGGGGCTACCTTTGAAGACGGTCCGGCGATTGCAACTGGTTCAGAATTGTGCGGCGTGACTGGTAAGCGGTGGGGCCACCAGGGATCACATCATGCCGATTCTGCGTAACCTGCATTGGTTACCAGTTGCTGCCCGAGCCCAATTCAGAGTGCTTGTTTTGACATATAAAGCCCTAAATGACTTAGGACCTAGATACCTGAAGGACCGCCTCCTTCCATACGAACCTACCCGGCGATTAAGATCGAGCCAGGGGGCCCTCTTGAAAGAGCCATCCCTCAAGGAGGTGAGAGGGATGGCTTGTAGACATAAGGCCTTCTCGGCAGCTGCCCCCAAGCTATGGAATGATTTTAGTGTAAGGTTTTTATTATTGTTTTAATTATTTATTGATATTTGTTGTTTTAACTGTTTTAATTCTTTATTGTAAGCCGCCCAGAGACCTTTGGGTAGTGGGTGGCATATAAGTTGTAAAGATAAATTAAAAAAAAATTAATTCAACTGAAAAAAGGGACGCCAGAATGGAACTCATCTACCAAGCAGGAAGAAGAGACAGGCACCATAGATACATTTTCCTGAATTTTCATACATTATATATTTACATTGTAACTTATTGTTCTTCTTAAACCAAACATAACACCTTGGCCTCCTTATTTCCCCGTATCTAGCCAATCTTGTCAGCTTCTTGTTCCGTCCTGTCCTTAATCCCATTAAACATTTACCTCCCTGTATTAACATTCTGTGCTGAATTTGTTTTGCAATTAACACGTGTCCTGTGCATTTCCTCTTGTAATTAACATATCTTGTGCAGTTGATTTTGTAATTAACACATGTCTTGTGCAGCTGACCTCTCAATAGAGGTCAAGAAAGAGAGGGGTTAATAGTACAGTATCTTCAGGTGATGAGTTGGAGAGCTGATGCCCAGTTTTAAGAGCTCAGGCAAAACAAGTGGCATGTTCACTCAGCCAGCACTAAAGACCAGAAAGGTACTTCCATTTAAACTCAGATATAAAATTGTATCTGACAGTTCAGTATGGCTAGCCATCATAAATGTAGCATTTCCACAGCTCGAAATACAATAAAATAAACTCTGAGGAGATTTAGAGTACTCAGATAGGGGATAATTATCCTGTTCGAAAGCTATTCCAAGAACTGATTGTATGAATCCCATTGGCTGTTGTGCTCAAAGAAAAAATCACTCTTCTCCTTGCAGTCAGAATATCTGTGTGCAAGGATTACCTCCCATGGAGGAACCTCACAGAAAATCTTGCAGGAATTCCTGAAAAATTGTGCTCCTTTTTTCCCCTTGGAGGGAATACCACGTTGCAAACAGGCATTCTAGTTCCTATGAAGAATGCCTACTTTCCTGCTCAGAATTTGTCTGGAACAGTATTTCCCAATCTTTTTTTAGTTGCAATTGACAGTGTTCGGTCCAGTAGGATACACAAACAAACTATGATCCTCATCCTTGAGGATCACCCCAAAGGAAAGGGAGACACCCAATCCATAGACTGCTAGAGCACCCACCTAAAAAAAATATTGTCTGGGTTTAGCCTCAATCTGTTGGCTTCCATGCACTACAATACTGCATCCAGACAGTCCTCAAGGGACAGGACAGCATCCACTGCAGAAGAGTGGAAAGAGAGATTGAGATGTGTGCCACTGGTATACCGCTGTTTAGCACTAGATCACCTTGTCACTGCATTGGTCTATTACTTAGTGGTAGATCACCTTGGCATACTGTAGGGGGAAAAGGATTAAGAAAGGAGATCTGTGGATACCCAGGTAGGTGGAATCAAAGGAAGGAGGGTTGTAAGTGAATATCAAATTGCATTGGATTGAGGACCAGTGTGGCCATTGGTACCAAATCTATCTGGGGTCTTTGCGTGATCACTTAAGCTGAATGAAAACATAAAAGAGACTTGGCTGCAGCAAAGCTGAATTGTAGCACAGTCCTGGCCGATCCGTGTTTTTTTCTTTAAGCAAGGCCTCCCCGACGCCTTGGAAGCCCTCCCCATGGGGGATTGGCAGCGGGGGCAGCATTGCCGGGTGGCAGGAGGCCTCCCCAGTCTCAGGTAAAGGAAGACGCTGGATTGGGTTTTTCTTTGGTGAGTCATTTCATTTTTTGTTTCATTAGAGAATGAAATGAAAAATGAAAAAAGAAACAAAAAATGTTTCATGCCCATTTCTATTCATGACGATCCTGGACCACTTTTGCTGCCATTATTAATATGCATTAATAACTCTCTCCTAATGCAGGCATCCCCACCGAAATAATAGCACTCTACCAGGGTCTTTTGTTATGAAGAAAGGACTCATCACTGATTTTATGGTTTAAAAGCAAAACATTTAACTTTTATTGATGTATACACAGTTGGTCAATGGGTCCTTTTCCAAGGAGAAAGGTGGGGTAAACATATTCTAAATAAATAAATAAATAAATATTAATATGAAAACTTAACCAATGTAATTAAGTGTGTTCTTAATGATTTATTGTTATAGCAGTGCTTGTCTATAATTAAGCCAGACACCCTTGCCTGCCAGTTACAGCCTCCCACACCTGACCAACTGACATACCAAGCAGACGAACTGACAACTCTACTGCATAACTGGTTAACTCCCTGCCTAGACCATCCTTAGGTCACACAGGAGAGAACTTCATCAACCCCTATCACACAGGCAAGAACACCTTCCTTTCTTAGAGTACACCTTTATACCTACTAGCCGCACCCACCAGCTCACAGATTGGATATGTAACATTCTATATTACATATTCATGACTACATATGTATATTCATGAATGAATACACATACATATTAATAAATAACCTCCTGTCCGTCACACTGTACAATTTTAAAAAAAGACTAAGCAATTACTGTGGTTGCCATGTGAAAGCCTCCTCTCTCTAAAAAGAACATGATGACGTGGGTTAGGTTTGCAAAGTGGCATCTGGACTAACCACAAGACCTCTGGAACAAAGTCCTTTGGACAGATGAGACCCAAGTGGAGCTCTTTGCCCTTTAACAGGCACAAAACACCCTCATGCTAACTGCCAAGCACGGAGTTGGAGGGGTGATGAGTTGCACTAGTTTTGCAGCCACAGCACCTAGATTCTTTGCAGTCTTTGTGTTGATCATTAACTTCTCTGTATACCAAAGTATTATAGCATCCAGTGTAAGTCCATCTGTCATACAGCTAATGCTTGGGCCATACAACAGGACAATATCTCAAGCACACCAGCAAATCTACAGTAATCCCCTGCCTATCACGGGAGTTAGGGACCTGGCCCTACCCATGGAAAATCTGTGATATGCAGATCTGGGTCAGATCAGGACTGGGGGGGGGGCTATATGGGGCTTCCTCAGTCTGTTGGAGGCCTCAGAAGTGGTTTCCCAGTGAATAGGATCACTAGGATATCTGGTATGCCTTTTGAGGTGATTTTCATGTCCAGATGGCATATGGAGTAGAAACAACCCTGTTTGGTCCCCGCCAGCCCGCTGTCAAAAGCAGGAGGAGATAGTAGGAGGCAATGAAGGAATTACAGAGCCAGTCAAGAAAAGCAAACAAAATCCCCTTCTCGTCTCCTCTTGCTGTGGCCAGTGCTCTTTTTAACCCCTTTTTTAAAAAGCCAAACTATAAATAAATGTTTTCATTTGCACATTATTTAGCTTGGTTTTTTCTTCGTCATGATGATCAAAGAGCTTCTTCCAGCCCCATTCAAAGGAGGAAATGATACCAAACACAGAGTGGGAGTATTCAAGTATTTTGGAAGACAGGAAGGATGGCCTGTATTCCTGGCTAGCATAAACTGATGGAACTGCATTGATGCCAAGTGCATGTCACCAAATGGTAGAGTGAAGGAATCGTATGTGAGCCAGAGGAACATATTTGATGGAGAACAGAACTCCTGAGCCTCGAACATTCAAAAGTAATGTGGAAAGAGAGGTGGGGGCATATCCCTTTTCACAATACCCTCTTCAAAGTAACTATTAACAGTACAGGAAGCTTGCTGCAAATTCCTTCTGTTTATGAAATAGAATTGTCCTTCTGCTTGACTCTTATTCACAACATAAGCCCCAAGAATCAATAATGCAGGACATGATACCTCAGCAAAATGTCTCCCGGTTTTCTCCACATTTCCTAGTATTATTATTAGACACATCTCCCATTTGAGCTCCCCCCAAGTGAGGCATATGGTCCTGCCAAAATGGGCAACCACTGCTTCTCTCCATATCGTCAGTCTCCAGAGAATTACAGAACATTCGCTGAACATATGTCCTTATTTTAACATATGTATTTCTGTGCATGAATGTGTTTGTGTGCACAGGCAGGTACAGGTGAAACTCAAACAATTAGACTATCGTGCAAATGTTCCTTTATTTCAGTAAGTCAACTCAAAGGGTGAAACTAATATATGAGATAGATTCATCACATGCAAAGCAAGATATGTCAAGACTTACTTTGGTATAATTGTGATGATTCTGGCATACAGCTTATGAAAACCCCAAATTCACGATCTCAGAAAGTTAGAATAGTGTGAAAAAATTTAATATTCTAGGTTTAAAGTGTCCCACTCTAATTAGCTAATGAATCCATAACACCTGCAAAGGGTTCCTGAGCCTTTAAATGGTCTCTCAGGCTGGTGCAGTAGGAATCACAATCATGAGAAAGACTGCTGACCTGACAGTTGTGCAGAAAACCATCATTGACACCCTTCATAAGGAGGGAAAGCCCCAGAAGGTACAGATTGCAAAAGAAGTTGGATGTTCCCAAAGTGCTGTATCAAAGCACATCAATAGAAAGTTATGTGAAAGGGAAAAGTGTGGAAGAAAAAGGTGCACAAGCAGCAGGGATGGACACAGCCTGGAGACGATTCTCAGGAAAAGGCCATTCAAAAGTGCTGTGGACTTTCACAAGGAGTGAACTGAGGATGGAGTTAGTGCATCAGGAGCCACCACACAGAGACAGATTCTGGACATGGGCTTCAAATGTTGTACCTCTTGTCAAGCCACTCCTGAACACCATTGCTCAGTGGTCCAAAATCCTCTTTTCTGCTGAGAGTAACTTTTGCATCTCATTTGGAAACCAAGGACCCAGAGTCTGGAGGAAGACGGGAGAGGCACACAATGCACAATGCTTGAAGTCCAGTGTGAAGTTTCCACAGTCTGTGTTGATTTGGGGAGCCATGTCATCTGTTGGTGTTGGTCCACTGTGTTTCATTAGGTCCAGGGTCAACACAGCTGTCTACCAGGAGATTTTGTAGCACTTCATGCTTTATGGGGATGCTGACTTCATTTTCCAGCAGGACTTGGCACCTGCCCACACTCCCAAAAGTACCAAAACCTAGCTAAGTGACTATGAGATTACTGTGCTTGATTGGCCAGCAAACTTGCCTGACCTGAACCCCATAGAGAATCTATGGGGCATTGCCAAGAGAAAGGTGAGGGACATGAGACCAAACAATGCAGTGGAGCTGAAGGCTGCTATTGAAGCATCCTTGTCTTCCATAACACCTCAGCAGTGCCACAGGGTGATAGCATCCATACCACACCACATTGAGGCAGTAATTGATGCAAAAGGGGCCTAAACCAAGTACTGAGTACATATGCATGCTTATACTTTTCAGAGGTCCAATATTGTTCTATTTCCAATCCTTGTGTTATTGATGTCATGTAGTATTCTAATTTTATGAGATTTGGGGTTTTCATAAGCTGCATGCCATAATCATCACAGTTATACCAAAGTAAGGCTTGACATATCTCTGCCGCCCAGAGACCTCTCGGTAGTGGGGTGGCTAAAAAACCATTGTAAATAAATAAATAAATAAATAAATAAATGGTGAGTCTATTTCATATATTAATTTCACATTTTGAATTGACTTACTGAAATAAATGAACATTTGCATGATATTCTAATTTTTCAAGTTTCACCTGTATGTGTAAGTCAGGGACGGCTCATTCATGAAATGTCAACAGAGAAGCATTACTTAAATGATACATTGTTCTCTTCATTTTTCACATTGCTAGAGAATGTAGGAAATCTTACACCACAGCTTTCAGTGGTTGAAATTCTGTTGGTTAGGGTAGTACTGTAGTTGCAACTAGGTTAGACCCATTTAATCAGTGGGGGTTTTATAAATCAACCTTTCCATATCTCCCACTGATTCAATATACCTACTTTAGTTGTAGCTTAATATAGCATTGTTGTTGTTGTTCAGTCGTTCAGTCATGTCCGACTCTTCGTGACCCCATGGACCAGAGCTCACCAGGCCTTCCTATCTTCCACTGACTCCCGGAGTTTGGTTAAATCCATATTGGTTGCATCGATGACACCGTCCAACCATCTCATTCTCTGCTGTCCTCTTTTCCTTTTGCCTTCAATCTTTCCCAACATCAGGGACTTTTCGAAGGAGTCCTCTCTCCTCATGAGGTGGCCAAAGTACTGGAGCCTCAGCTTCAAAATCTGTTCTTCCAGTGAACATTCGGGGTTGATTTCTTTCATGATGGAGAGGTTTGATCTCCTTGCAGTCCCGGGGACTCTCAAGACTCTCCTCCAGCACCACAGCTCAAAAGCATCAATTCTGCAGCGATCAGCCAATATAAGTTGCAATTAAAATAGGCCAATTTGAATCAAGGGAACTCACTGAGACATTGACTCACTGGTTCCTACTGGTTCAATAGGCTTGCTCTAGTATGACTACTAAGCAACAGGATTTGAGCCAGTGTCTTGTGTGACGGGGAGAGCTAGAAAGTTTCAGTTAATTCCAGTGGCATGCCAGAATTAACATTACCTTTCCTTCATCCCTTATAAAATGAAGCTAATTCCCAACAGCATTACCTGCTATGGCTTTGTATTCACAAATAGGTTGTAGAAACATGCCTAGTCTTCCTTCTGTTCATATAAATCCTTTCCTCCCTGTTTGCATTCCAACACTTGGAGACTCTCAGTCCTTTCTGTTACCTACTGCCTTGCTTCACTTTCCAGTGTTAGGGTATCTATCCATTTACCTATTGTCAAGCAAAGCAAAACAAGCCATCAGAACACAGAACAGAGGTTTGTCTAACATTTAAATGTGTTCATTTATAAGTATAGATACTAATTTGGAATGAATTACTATAGTTCAGATAGATGGATCTTGGATCTCACTGGAGCGGCCTAAATTCTGACTAGGTACCATATATGACTAAGGGCTGTCTAGGTCAACGATGGTGAACCTTTTAGAGACCGAGTGTCCAAACTGTGATTCAAAACCCAATAATTTTTGCAACATGCCAATACAGCAATTTAACCTGAATACAGGTGGCTGTGAAGGGGCAATGTCGGGTGCCCACAGAAAGGGCTCCGAGTGCCACCCTTGGCACCCATGCCATAGGTTCGCCAACACTGGTCTAGGTAGCGATAGTTGTTAGATAACTCCAAGACCCTTGTTGCCTTTCTTGCAGTTCTTCATCTTTAAAATTAATTTTGATTGGATAGCTTCAAGCAGAAGATTTTTCCTCAGGAAAACAGGAAACAGGCAGCCACTCTATCTCCTATCCTTTCAATCTGGAGCATTTTTAGTTTGACATCCACAGCAGGAAACAGCAATTTCCTTGGCAAAATTAAAGTTCACTAAATTGTCTGGGGAACTCAAGCAAGCCACTAGGAGAACATTCACATCTTTTTTTCTTATATATCCACACATATCCGCACATACATATACACCTACACACCATTATAAGTGTGCATAGGCTCAACCTGAATAATAAAGTCCAATTCCTTCTGGGAGCAGACATACTGACTCTTTAGAACTCCTTTGGGTAGGAAAGGTTACCGCTGAGCGAGACATTTTCCTTATGAAAGAACACCACAATTTGTTCTTCATAAGCACGCCTCTTTCTTGCTGCAATTAGAGTTGGGAGGGCTGTAGAATGGAAAACAAACTTCCCTGTGGTCCTGCTCTTCATGTGACATGAGCTGTATATTAGCTGCCGTATTGTGGCTGAGGTGTATAATGAGAGAAGTCAACATGTGCTCTCTGAGTATATATACCACAGGCCTGAGAGGTTTTACATAATGGCATGTTGTGCATATGTGTCAAAATCTGTGGGCGTGGATGTGAGTGAGGGCTATTTTTTCTATTAATGTAGTTTTTTTAAAGCCATGGTTCTGAAGTAGGTTTGAATTCTAGGTCTATGGAGAGTCTCAGTCAGATACCCAAGAATGAAAGAGGGATATCAGATCCATGAGGGGAGACAGGGCAGGAAGTCCAGGATTGCAGATGGGATGACCGTCACTCTTACACCAGTAATCTGCTGTGACTAGAAGGAAATTCCACAGAGAAGCCACGATTGCCAGCACTTTCTTCTACGGGACACTGTACCCTATATCCCAGGGTAATGAGAGGAAACTAGCTTCCTTCAGGTCTGGTAATTATTTCCCACCTTCATGCACTTGTACGACACCAACTGCCATATCCCAGTTCCATATACAGTATATTCCTTGCCATTGGTGGGCATTTCACAACATTAAAAAATTCTCCTCATCGAAGTCGCATTGAATGAAGTCCCATTCACTGCATTCTTCCTTTCACTCACATCCATGCCCACAGATTTGACATGCAAGCACAACATGCCATTATGGAAAACCTCTCAGGCCTGTGGTATATATACTCAGAGCACATTCTTTCAGAAGTCTAAGGTTAGATTGCTAATGGCAAAGGACTGTGGGAGTTGTGGTCCAAAAAATCTGGAGGGCCAAAGTTTGTACATGCTTTCTTTATACTTCAAGACATAGTTTTCGGCCATCACCCTGCTTAGAGGTTGAAACATGGTGAAACTGTTGTAGTTGGCCCGCACACTCCTTTTAAAGATTCTGCTGTTTTAAAAGTTGGCATACTGTGTTAAAATATCTATGTCCTTTTATCCATGTAGATATGGTATCTGCAGATTTTATTGTACTTCCCATCATCCTACCTACAAGGTTGATTTTTTAATGTTTTCTTTCCATTTGTACACACACTGCATGGATCTATTCCCATGTTATTTATTTTTAAGTTACTCACCGTGCATTGAGGAGAGTGGTTTAGTCCTGCCATCTTGGTCAACACTTTGGTCACCTTCCTGCACAATGAATATGACCAGTCTAAATGGGAAATGCTCAGCTTTTCATGGGGAACCCATTGAACTTGGCATTCTGGAAAATCAGTTTCCTAACTCAGACAGCCTTTATGGACAATGCAGCTCTCCTTCTCCCTCTCTCTCCAGACTTGCTTTCTTCTATGGATATTAAGGGATAAAACTAGTAAAATGAGGAGGTGGAATTAGAAAACTCCCTTATGTGCATTACAGTATGAGTATACAGCAGTAGACAACACAGGCCATATTTGGTTCCTGTTTTGTTACATCAGAACTGTTTCATATAATATACATGAAGTCATATATTTGCCATAGAGAGGAATGTGGTACCTTAGCTTTAAAGAATGGTGTAAAATGCATACCATCTAGCATCTTCTAGCTGTCATTGACTGAACATTAGCTGATTTAAAAAATACCAATCTGAAAAGGATTGTTTTGAAGGAAAGGGACGCACTAAAGTTCATGTCAGATTATGATGAGTACATAAATTCTTTGCAGACACACTAGATTTTTTCAGGTCTGTACTTCTCTTTAGCAGAAACAATATGTCTATGTCATGAATAGATCCTATATACTACTACTGGGAACCTATGGCACCCTCGACTCAACTTCCCATAGCCCCTGCCATCCAGTGGGGAAGACCTATGAGAGTACTGGTGCATCAGTGTTTGAAGGGTCACCGATTCCCAGTCCTTGCTGTTTGCTGTGTTAATCATGCAATAAACATGGCCTGATTGGGTCTGGCAGGGAATGCTGATCTGAATTCCTTAACATTGTCTACCCTGCAAACACCCCAGCCTGTACTGCCTGTACCCGTTTTTTTGTGCCTGCTATTTCTAGAACCCCTCCTATGTTAATCTCCTTGTCATTCTCTGCTGTCCTACTAGCTCCCTTCTGTCTATTCCCAATATACTCCACCAGCAAGCCTTGTCCCTGGCTCTCCTTTTCTTCCCTCGGCTATGCAGCCGGTCTTGTCCCAGATTTGTTTCTCTTGGCCTCTACATCTGAAATGCATCTTTTCCTAGGCCATCTGCTTTGCCTTATAAATGTCTCAACCATATTGCTTTTCTGTGCACTGACATTTTTAATGATGTATTTGGGGCAAATGGCTCTCTGGCAACCATATAACTGATTTTAGATTTCAAGGCAGGTCGTTGATTTGTAGGTAATATTTTGAACCAGCCACGTGGAGTGGTCTTCTCTTACCAGTCAAAGCTCACTATTCTTAAGCATGCACATGGAGCAATTGCAGGATTAATTTGTTGGTTAATGCACTTAAGCCTCAAAGTTTTCACTGCTGGTGTTTTCCTTATTGCATTTCCTAGGGTGGAGGCAAGGGGCATTTTAGAGGCATTTTTCCATCTTATTTTTCTCCATCATTACCTTTCCTGCTGCATCACTACAGTATTTTAGGAAGGTAAGGTGGACTGAGAGTCACCTAAACAAAGATGAGGTTGGTCAGTGCACATTGTCAAAATAACAACAGCAATAGGAAATGCAACAGCAAATACGAAGACAAAGAAGGGTGGAAATTCCATATATTTTGCCTGTGCTGGATTTTACCGTATACAGAGAGGAAAAGTTAGAATAACACAATTTAAATAGAAATGCATCGCTCTAGGCACTATCGTCTGACATATTTCCCAAGGAAGTGATGACATTCCTATAGATTTTCACACTATTGGATCAGATAATCCTCCGATGGCAGAGGAGCTTGCATGACTTCTGTGGCACGGTCTTCCCGATGTGTTTGCCCAAGTAGATTTACTAGTACAGTAGACGAAATACTAGAGTGTGAAATGTTTTTGAGCCTCCAGGCCAGCTTATCTTGGCAGATTTCGGAACCATAAAGCTTTGGCGATCCTTCTTTTTCAGAGCTGCCACTATATAAGAGCCTGGCTGCTTTCGGTTTCTTGTCTTCTGTGATGGAGCGGGTTAGGAGAAAGACCTCTTTCTGGCAGTGGTGTTAAAGTTAGCTAAGCTTAACAGTTGCTGGCTAGCTTCTTCTTTCACTGCTGCTCGGTGCTGTGCTATGCTGAAAAGCAAAGCTGCTTTGTGTGTGTTGTTGTGGGAATGGACAAAGAGAGAGTGGTTACATACATAAAAACATACAAACCTAAGTGGCAGCCACATACAATATATTTCTTCTTGCTAGTCTCTTTGATTCACACAAATGGATTTTTAGCACCACCCGACACTCAGTGCATGGTTCTCCAACCAATGGTTAATTCCCAGTTCCAATTTGCCTGGCCCTGAAGCTGCACCTCAACAATTATCTGGAGCCTACTCACCAAGTTCTCGTAAATAGTCCTTTACCTTCCCTGTTTGGCCCATCATTGTGTGTTCTTAATATTTACAAAGCCCATTTTGTAATAAACAAAACAAGAAAGAGACAGGTAGCAACTGTTCATTGTTGTTTTGTTCCTGCCTTTTATGGCCTCTATGGCCCCGTTTAAGAAGTGCAACAGCTGTAAAAATAAGATCCTCTAACTAACGGACAATTTAAGTCTCTCTGTTTGAGATGTTTGAGAGAGAAACATCAGACTCTGTACTGCCTAATTTGCAAAAAAGAAAAAGAAAGAAAGAAAGAAAGAAAGAAAGAAAGAAAGAAAGAAAGAAAGAAAGAAAGAAAGAAAGAAAGAAAGAAAGAGAAATAAAAAGACAGCATAAAGAACTGTCCGCTACATATATTTTGAAATCCCTTCAGCCACCAGAGCCACACCAGCATATGACTTGGAAGCACATTTCTCATCCAACTCCAATTCAGAGCAATTGTCTACATACAGGGAAAGTTGAAAGCTTTAACCTTGAAATCACCATGACATTGTAAATCTAAGTTGCAGAAGCCTGATGCCAGCGTTACCTCAGACTCTAACCTGGATGAACCATCTGTAGAAAAAGCAAAGCCAAAGGCACTGATTCCAAAAACACTTCAGCATTGCCAAACAAAGTCAAAAGCAATCAATCCAGGCAAAGATGAAACAACTGAACTGCTTTTGACTCCAAGTATCGCTTGGTAATGACATACACTTCCTTGCACTTCCAGTGGCAAAAGCCCTAAGAAGACACACAATGACCATTCACCTACTTACAATTCTGATTAACACTGAAAGTTCTGTGATCTCAGGGCTCCACATCACCATTGCAAGATCCTCAGTGATAAGTTCCAAAAATCAACATCACACCGTCAGTGTTGCTGTGGAACCAGCACACAAAGAGAAAAGCTAAAAAGCCAAGGAAATCAACTAAAACTAACAATAGATTGTTTACCTGTGGTGCATCCTTAGATCTAGAAGCCAGCACACAGTTGAAACTGAAGGTGAAACATATAAAAGAAACATAACATATTGACAACAACCAAAACCCATCAGATTCAGAAGACATCCTTCCTAGCATTGTCTCAAGACTCTGATGTTGGTGATATCAACCTTCCCTCTCCATTGGAGGACATCACATCCCTTTCCTACCTTATGCTTAGGATGGTGAAGTTTTTACAGATAGAGGTCCAAATGTTACCTCCTACCAAATGGGACCCTGTCTATGATAAAATAAAAAATTAAAACCCTCTGCCACTACTGTCCATATAGCCATGCTGCCCTTCTCACTTGATCTGGTGAAATAAACCTGGGGAAAACCTTCCACAATCTCCCCTACTTCTAGAAGAATTTAGAATTTATACGGAATTCAAAATAAGTATGCTTGGTTCCTGCCTGGAATACTATTTCTTTTAAAGAAGGGTTTGTAGTGATAGACTTCCAGATGCCAACTTCCGTGTCTCAATCAGAGGAGAAAGAACACTGTTTCCTCTCTTTTGCTATGGACGACAACATCTATAAATTTGAAGTCCTTCACTTTTGATCTAACTGCAACCAGAGTCTTCAGCAAATGTATGGCCCCTCTTGCAGCATACTTCAGACTTCAAGTATATCAGTTGCAGATTCACAGATGACAAAAAGTCATGTCAACAGCACATTGACTCTGTTGTCAGCTCTTGGCCTGAGGGTAAATCTTAAAATGTCCATTTGATACAGATGCATGTGAGCCAGTACGTAGCCATCATATTAATTGCAAAAATGGTGAGAGCTTACTTGCTCCAAGAAAATATACACAACATAAAATGTCATATAAACAGATTTTGGCCAAATGCTCTGGTGGTAGCACAAATGCTTGATCTTGATCTTCCACAGTAATCAGGGATAGCAGTCAAAAGAAACTCTGAGCAACACTGGATCTAATCGATCGTCTGAGCTCCTTTGATAGTCAACTTCAGAAAAAATATCCAAAGTCAACCCTCAAATCGATGCAACCCCCAGTTCTTATAACAATGGATGCAAATCTTATGGGACCGGATGCACACGACAAAGGGAAGTAAATTCATGTTCTATGGCCCCAGGGAAAGGGGGAAAGTGCATCTACATATGGTGGAAACAGTGACATTAAATAAAAGCTTTCAAATAGCTTTTTCAAATGAATGTAATGCAAGTAGCCACAGACAACGGTACAATCATGCTTTATGCAAACAAGAATGGTGGTACATATTTAGTGGCAGTGTTGTACATCTCTGTCCTCTTATGAGAATGGTGAATTAATTCAAAAGCACGTATACCCCCATTACTGTTCATTTTGGAAAAGAGAACAACCAAATGGTGGACTAGCCAAGTCAACAGACTTCATAGATGTGCAAGCAGGAACTACAGTATTCCCTTGAGTGTTCCAAGCATTATATAGTTTTTGAGATCAATCAAAGGCAGGCTTGTTTGCAACAGTGCCAGAAATACTATTTTGGGACAGGCCAAAGACAGGAGCTCTGCGAGCTGACTTTGCTGTTTGGTGGACCAGAGGCCTAATCTTCCACAATCCTCCTTTCACTAAAATTCTCTGTGATTTCCCTATGATTGGTGGGATGATTCCCATGAGTGCAATACAGAAATTGAAGGATATGGTTTTTTTAAAAGAAAAAACTGCCCTTATCTCAATGTAGGATATGATTGTATGTATTGAATTTGGTTGGTGTGTGTGCCCGTGCACACATGCATATTTTCTCTCTCTCAAACACACATACTTTATGCACACAAACAAACAAAATTATGGGACCTGTAAATCTATTCTAGAGTTTTGTCTGCAGTGTTACAAGAGCTGTCCCAGGTGCTGAGCATGTTTTGCAGACAGGAATCAGCTTCTTGGATAGCTCCTCTAAACCACAGGCTAAAACCCAGATTAGATTCACAATCACCCTAAATTACAGTCACCCAGCTTTCAATGGGTGGGAGAATGCAAAGCTCAGCAGTGGCAAAGGTTGGTGGGCTGGCTGATCACCTGTGGAGGTTAAATTCCAGCAATTTTGCCGACTTCCCCTGCCTAAACTGGAAACATGGAAAGGTGGAAACTCAAAGGCTGTATTCATACCTTAATACAGGCTTTATCATGAAGAAGAGAGAAAGCTGCCTGTCACTACATTATGATTTGGGGATGAGCAAGAAAGGGGCAATAATTCTGGGTCCAATTTGGATTAGATTTGCATGTTTTGGGATAAATTAATGGAATAAAAATGATTTGGGTAGGGAAAAAGTATGGGAAATAGAACTGATTGAAGAGGAATTATATGAACAACTGTTCTCTCTTTTACGTTTAAAATCTGGACTGAAGAAGATGCCTGTCTTGCATCCTCACTTGTTTTCTTCTGTAATGCTTTGAGACTCAGTAACCTAGATACCAAATGAGAAGTGAGCCAAGGACAATTCATTCTGCATAGTTTTCTGAAACATCTTGTAGAATCGCAATCACAGATTTTTGTTGTAATCACCTACCAAGTGCCCAGGATGATGCTAGTTAATTTTGCTATACGTATTAAGACACCTCTGTACAACTGATGTCAAGGGGCATGCTCTAAATTACAAAGTTCTAAGCAGGTGCAGCTAGATATGAGATTTTGGTGTTGCAGTAAAGAATAATAATTTTCCAGGTTTTGAATACAACCGTCTGCTTCCATCAGTGTCTGCCCAAATCATTCTGAGAAGTTCACAGAAAGGGCACCCGTGAAGCAGTTGTTCGACTCAGTATTTTGTCTCTAGCACCTGATATTAAAAGATAAATGTCTGCTGAAGGTGAAGGCTGCAGAACTGGAGCAGAAAAATGAACCCCTGCACTCTGCAGAACTGCTTGTGATCTTCTCCCTCAGGGGCACTATTCATGTTCTGCTACATGTACCTTTATTTGGTCAAGTACAGGGGTAGGACATCTAAGGCTACATGTTGGATTTGGCCCATGCTGTAGTTGGCTGATACTAATATTATGTTGGATGCACACTGGGTCTATGTAGCAAGACTCACCAAGCAGGGAGAAGCAGTATTCCTGCTCCTCTCACCCTGGCTTTCCCTTGAGGAAAACCTAGATGGAGGTACTGAATACAGCTGGCTAAAGACAGGACAATTCCTTGCAAGGTGTGTATACAGTGCTGAAAACGGGAACGTACATGGCCAAAGCCTGTGTATAAGACAGCCAGAAAAGGTTTACTCATCTGAGCTGATAAAAGTGCCAAGGCTGTTCTGAAAGGAAATTTAGAAAACAATTCACAATTTGTTTCTCTTCCAAGGAAAGTATGAGGAAATCAATACAAACAAGTGATTTGCAAATAAAGAAAAGAGGTTTATTGAGGAAGAATAAAAGTCTTGCAAGACTGGAAGTGCCAAAATTAGATAAAGCTGCTCAAATTGTATGGAGAAAACATACCTATACTTGGTTTTAAATTCCTTCCCTCAGCAGGGATGGATGGGTTCTGATGTCCCCAAAACATTGGGTACCAATTACATTCTGTACCATGCCATTACATATATGTTCTTAAATTGTTACATGTTGGTGCCTGTGACACAGTAACTCGTCCCCTTGAAATGGTTCTAGCTCCTCTCATGCTACTGTAAGTCCCTTTAAAAATACAAAAGTATTTTATTTTGGGTTTAAAGCACTTTATTTTGGGTTCTTATCTAGAGATGTTGTTATTTCCTCTATGAGCTTTCAGTCCTGGGACAAGATATCCCGTCCTTGTCACAGTTCTATACCTAGCTGTCCTTGCAGCTAGATTTCAGTTTATGTGTGGGAAGAGCAATGGTGCTAAAAGCATTTTCCCTCTAAGGACGGTTTACTTATGGAGGTGCTGATGCTAAGTTTAGCAGGGAAGCATGTTATAGAAAATATGAACAGGAAATCAATATATTTCTTATTACAAGCTGTGCACTAGAAGAAAAATGATTTTACGATAGGAAGGTAAAGTGTGAAAGATGGTGAATAATGACTAGACCTATTGTGGTTAAATGCCTGTACTGTGGGTAAAACTGTGCTCACGACCTGGGGTTCAATCCCAGGCAGCTGGCTCATGGTTGATTCAGCTTTCCATCCTTCCAACGTCAGTAAAACGAGTAGAGTATCCAGCTTGCTGGGTGGGTGGGTGGGGGGCAATGTGTAGCTTTCATACTGTTATTAACCTGTAAACCGACCCAAGACTTCTTGAAATGGTATGGGGCAGTATATAAACAGAACACTTTGCTTTGTTCAAGAGGATGTTGGCTGTGTTAAGAAAAAAGCAAACAAAAACAAAAACAAAAAACCCAAAACCACAATTTTTTTAAAAAAGGTTGTTCAAATACCTTTTTAAAGGGAAACTCAAAAAAACCCAACTTATAGAAAGCACGAATATTTGTGGAAGAATATTGTAAGCACAGAGGCATAGCTAGGGTTTTCAGCACCTGGGGACAAGGTCAGTTTTTGCACCCTCTCCTGTTAAGTGCCTTCACAATCCAGTTACAGCTCAATCTAGCACTGGGTGAGGCAACCTCAGCTGAGAAGACTCCCCACAGCAGTGCAAACGCTGCTAATGAGTGAAATCAGCCCACAATATCTGGTGAGGACAACTTCCCTCCCCCCACAGACACATCTTGGACCAGCCCTGTGAGGGCATAGCTCCTCTTTGCCAAGGCAGGAACCCCCCTTCCTCTCCCAGTGCTGTTCCCCCAGCCCTTGAAGCTCAGCTGGAGCTGGACTCACGTCAGCCACCTTCTCCTTGTCCAGGTCGAGCCAGTGTCTCTTAAATGAGGGTCTGTGTAAAAGGCAGATCATTGAAATCAAGAATGTATCCTCTTGATAGTACTTAGTATTTATTTAGTTCAGTTGTTTAAACCCTCTGTCCATGCCCAGGCAAGAGTCTACAAACTTCCAAAGAACGTCTGCTTTTGTTTTGGTTTTTGTCCTTGAGTCCCTTTCTTTACAGCTCTTATCTCCATTTGTCTTTGCTACTTGATTTTTGGCTGATAATTACCACCTAGGTTTTTTTTCCAGCTCCCTCCCGAGAAGCTATAGATGTTTACATTTTCCCATTCACAACACTCTACTTATGTCTTCACCAACATTGTTAGCAATCTAGCAAAGGATCTGTACTCAAGTTCATTTTCTGTCACTTGTCTTTTCACTTTGATGTCTTTGTTAAAACAAAAACACAAACACGGGTTGCAAGGCTTGGTTTCTTCCAAAGGAGGCCACCTGTTCTAGTAAGGTGCTTGTGGTCCCATAACATCAATTTTGCACCCCTAGATCACTGGGGGGGGGTGGGCACCTACCCTCCTTCGCCCCCTAGTTATGCCACTGTGTATGCAAGCTTTAGAGAGATGATATAGATTAGTTCTCTTCTCACTGTAGGGCATGTTGTGGAGATAGTCACCAGAGCTAGATTCCATTCACCTGAGATTGCTTGAAAACTCAAATGTGAAGCCAACCGATGTTTTAATTAACATAGGAATGAGGATAAATCATACAAAAATATCAGTTCCCTGTGCACCGGCAGTAGCAGCAAAAATAGCAAATTTTGTCTTAAGTGATTATGAAGTGGGATGAAAATAAAACTGCCAGTTTTATTATGCATGTATAATAACATATGGTGTAATTATGTTTGCAATACTATGTACAGTTTTGGTCCTTACATCTTTTTAAAAATGATGGAGTTGGGAAAGATACCTAAATAGGCAATTTAAATGACTGAGACAGAATAAGGGAATGCTGGGTCTGTATGGCTATACAATTTAAGGTTAAAGTCATATGTTCTGTGCTTCTGCAGACTTTTCTTAAACCGTAAGTGCTTGTCCAGATGGCCATACCGTAAGTACCACAGGAAAGTAGCACACATGGACATAGTTTATCCCAAAGGAGGCCAGAGATTACTAGTTTGGTAACCATTTTTGTTACTAAGATTGTTTAAATATAATTCAACGGCCTTGGAAATCACTTCTCTGGTTTTCTTGTTTGGAAGCTTCTACTCTGACCCCCATGCACACACAAGAAAGCCCAAATCTAAAAATAACACAGTTCCTCCAGAGAATTCAGAAAAGCATAGAAGGCAGGAGGAAAGGCACAGATCTCTGCAAATCCAGCCTTTGTTGTCCAGTTGCAGGTGGAAGGTGCATGAAAAGACCAGCACTGAATCAAGCGTCTTGGCCTACATGTGGTCAAGCCTGTAGTTCACAGCATCCGTGCATAGCACAGTTTTTTTTAGATATTCCCAGGAGAATATTGTCTGAATTAAGTTCAATTGTAAACTTCCAGCCACTGGTTGATTCCCTAATTCACAGCACCTCTGTCTTGCCCTAGATTAAACCTCACCTGGTTCATTTCTTACTCATCTCAAATCTGTTTCCAGCCACCCGTGGAGGAACTCCTCTGTGACAATCAGAAATGAGGGGTAAAGCAGGATATCATCACCATACTGATAATACTTCATCAGAAACCTCCAGGGGGCCATGCCCACATAGTGACACGTTGGGTTTTCTTAGTTTTACAAGAATTTGACCCTAGTTGTAACGCAAGAGGAATTGGACATTGGTGCTTATTTCCTAAGACACCCACCTCAATTACCAGATAAAAGGATTGTGGGTGACAAGAAGGGCTCTTTATCTGATATTAGAAAGCCAGGCTGTGTAGTTGAACATACCATATACATTCAAGTGACACAGGTGGGGAACCTTCTGTTTAGGGAAGAGACAATGAAGTGAGCATTTCCGGGAATTCTTTTTTAATGATAACATGTTTTTCAGGTTGCGCTGAGTGTGCTCTCCTCTTATTACTAGACACGGTTGCCATTTTCTCCTTATGATAACATTAGATATGCAGTGGTGGAAGGGTCTGAATTTGAGCTGGCATTAAAAAAAAGGCTATTTTTCAAGCCTTTAATTTTTTTTTTACTGATCCTAGTCCAGTTTATTTTGTAATGTGGATTCATCATCAATGGCATTGATCTCTTTGAAGACCAAATGCTGTCATTGGACTGACCAGTAAATTGGTTACTGCTATGAAATGAACCCTTGCTTCTTTCCATGCAGGGCACAGATAATATTAACAATATGTGTACTCAATAGGTTGTTTAAATGCACTATAAATGGAGATGAAAATAGTATGTTTTGGAAATCTGCTAAGAGGGAGAGGTCTTTTTAAGTATGTACCACCTGCGGAAGAGGGTATTGTGGCACCTTTAAGACCAATGGATTTATTGTAATGTGAATTTTTACAGGAGGAAATATTTTTCAGACACAGATATTTTGAGAAACATCTCTTTTACATGTACATTTAGAATGCCAGGGCTGAACAGAGCTTGCCAGCAAGATACCTTTTTATTGCAGATCCTAATTTGAAGCCACATCAGAGGTTATGTTAGTTTTTTGAAAAACATCATCATCATCATCATCATCATCATCATCATCATCAGTAGGAGTAGCAACAGCAGCAGCAGTCAAGCTTTGCTTTTGTCCTGCTCTACCAGGTCCCAGGAGTGATGTGATAGTTGGAGTATTCTATCATCCACCAGATCAAAAACTTGAGGGGGACCTTGAAATGAGGAGAGAAATCATGGAGGTGGCTAAGAGGGATAGGATAGTAATCCTGGGGGACTTCAATTATCCCCACATTGACTGGGTGAATGCGAGCTCCGGGCAAGAAAGAGAAACTGGGTTTCTCGACTTGCTGAATGACTGTGTCTTAGAGCAACTTGTCATGGAGCCCACCCGAGAACAGGCAACTCTGGATCTAATACTGTGTGATACTCAGGACCTGGTCAGGGATGTGAATGTCACTGAGCCTCTGGGGAACAGTGACCATGCTGCAATTTCCTTTCCCATGCATGTCGGAGGAAGAGTGTCAACCAAATCAGACATAAAAACCCTTGATTTTCGAAGGGCAAACTTCCCTCAGATGAGGAAACTAGTTAGAGAGAAATTGAAGGGGAAGGTTAGAAGAATCCAATCTCTTCAGAGTGCATGGAGCCTGTTTAAAACAACAATAATAGAGGCCCAGCACAAGTGCATACCACAAAGAAAGAAGAGCTCATTTAAGTCCAAGAGGACACCGGCATGGTTAACGAGTGGAGTTAGAGAGGCTCTAAAGCGCAAGGAGAGGTCTTTCTGTAAATGGAAATCCTCCCCAAATGAGGAAAATAAAAAGGAACACAAACTCTGGCAAAAGAAATGTAAAAAGATGATAAGGGAGGCAAAGAAAGATTTTGAGGAACGCATGGCTAGCAATATAAAGGGTAATAATAAAAGCTTCTTTAAATATATTAGAAGTAGAAAACCTGCCAGAGAACCAGTTGGCCCTCTGGATGGTGAGGGAGGTAAAGGGGAGGTTAAGGAGGACTTGGACATCGCAGAGAAATTGAATGAGTTCTTTGCGTCTGTCTTCACGACAGAAGACCTTGAGCGGATTCCGCTGCCTGAGCCGCCCCTCTTGACTAAAAGATTAAATCAAATACAGGTTAAAAGAGAGGAGGTTTTAGGACTAATCGATAAATTGAGGATTAACAAGTCACCGGGCCCAGATGGCATCCACCCAAGGGTTATTAGGGAACTGAGAAATGAAATTGCAGATCTCTTAACGGTTATATGCAACTTGTCTCTTAAAACGGCCACAGTGCCAGAGGACTGGAGGATGGCAGATGTCACACCAATTTTTAAAAAAGGAAGGAGGGGGGACCCAGGAAACTACAGGCCAGTTAGCCTTACAGCTGTCCCAGGGAAGATGGTGGAAAGCCTCATCCAAGAGAAAATCTTAAAACACATAAAAGAACTAACCTTGCTAAGAGAAAATCAGCATGGCTTCTGCAAGGGTAAATCTTGTCTGACAAACCTTTTAGAATTTTTTGAAAAGGTCAACAGGCATGTGGATTTGGGTGAACCGGTGGATATAGTCTATCTGGATTTTCAAAAGGCTTTTGACACAGTCCCTCACCAAAGGCTGCTGAGAAAATTGCACAGTCAGGGGATAAGAGGGCAGGTCCTCTTATGGATTGAGAACTGGTTGAGATCCCGGAAACAAAGAGTAGGTGTCAATGGGAAATTTTCACAATGGAGAGAAGTGAAAAGCGGTATGCCCCAGGGCTCTGTCCTGGGACCGGTGCTTTTCAATCTGTTCATAAATGACCTAGAGACAGGGATAAACAGTGAGGTGGCCAAGTTTGCAGATGATACAAAACTTTTCCGTGTGGTGAAAACCAGAGAAGATTGTGAAGAGCTCCAGAAGGATCTCTTCAAACTGGGGGAATAGGCTGAGAAATGGCAAATGTGTTTTAATGTAACCAAATGTAAAGTAATGCATATTGGGGCAAAAATTCCAAACTTCATCTATCAACTCATGGGCTCTGAGTTATCCGTGACGGATCAGGAAAGAGATCTTGGTGTGTTGGTGGACAGCTCCATGAAGGTGGCAGCAGTGAAGAAGGCCAATTCTATGCTAGGGATTATCAAAAAGGGGATTGAAAATAAAACAGCCAACATTATAATGCCATTATACAAAACAATAGTAAGGCCCCACCTGGAGTACTGTGTACAGTTCTGGTCACCGCATCTCAAGAAAGACATAGTGGAACTGGAAAAGGTGCAGAAGAGAGCGACTAAAATGATTACTGGGCTGGGGCACCTCCCTTATGAAGCAAGGCTAAAACGTTTGGGCGTCTTTAGTCTGGAAAAAGGCGCTTGAGGGGGGATATGATTGAGACATACAAAATAATGCAGGGTATGAGTAAAGTGGATAGAGGGAAGCTCTTCTCTCTCTCCCAAAATACCAGAACTAGGGGACATACACTCAAATTGAGGGCTGGGAGAATAAGAACTGACAAAAGAAAATATTTTTTCACCCAGTGCGTTGTAAGTCTATGGAACTCCCTGCCACAGGATGTGGTGATGGCATCTGGCCTGGATGCCTTCAAAAGGGGACTGGACAGATTCCTGGAGGAAAAGTCCATCACAGGTTACAAACCATGATGGAGAAACCAGGGTACTTCAAGGGCCAGATGCAGGGGAGTGGTATCAGGAGACAGATATCTAGTCTCATGCGCTCCCAAACGCATCTGGTGGGGCCGCTGTGAGATACAGGAAGCTGGACTAGATGGGGCCTTTGGCCTGATCCAGCATGGCTCTTCTTATGTTCTTATGTTCTTATGTAAAGGAAACTAGTCACATCCTGAACTGTTTATTATCAGCAGAATGGCAGAAACGTTAACTGAACTGTTAATGCAGGGCTGGAGCATCAGTGGCCCACCAGATGCTGGACTTCACTTCCTTAGCCAACCTGTTAGGTCCTGATGAAGGATGGAGGCAATTGAAGATGGTTCATCCCTGTGTTGCATGTTGAACTGTGGGGGTACCTATCTGCAAAAGGGCTGTGCAGTCTTTCTGCAGAGGCAAATGGTTTAAAGCTCTTGCTTCTCCAGGAAGGAATTGCAAGCGGTGCATGGCCTGCTCCAGCAAAGAGAAGAGGGCCATATATTTATTAGGATCTTCTGGGTGATTTTTCCTTCACCTGCTCTTTGTGTGTGTGTGTGTGTGTGTGTGTGTGTGTGTGTGTGTGTGTGTGT